>BGPT01001773.1:176714-193693 GCA_003297045.1 Symbiodinium sp. clade C Y103 | reverse complement strand
CTGTAGCAAATTTCTTGCGGGGACAAAAAAATTCAAATTGTGCAAATATTTTTATTTTGACGTTTGACCTGCGTCAGACCTCATTCATTTTCATCTTTTCATCTTTTCATCTTCTCATTTTCTCATCTGCTCATCTTCTCATCTTCATCACCATATTCATCATATTCATCATATTCATCATCATCATCATCATCATCATCATCATGATCATCATCATCATCATCATCATCATCATCATCATCATCATCATCATCATCATCTTCATCTTCATCATCATCATCATGATCATCATCATCATCATCATCATCATCATCATCATCATCATCATCATCTTCATCATAGTCATCATCATCATCATCATCATCATCATCATCATCATCATCATCACCATGATTATCATCATATTTTATCACCATCCCTTATCAATATATTTTCGGGTGTTTTATCTTCTCGTCTCCTCCCTACTTCCTTTCTGGCCACATTGTCGNCATGATCTCCCATGTTCAAAAGTTGGTCAACCAATCATTATAATCCGACTTGCTTGCTGTCGTTTTGCTTTTGGGTTCTCAGGCCCCCCCTTGTTTCCTATAGCCATCCCCTTTTCTCGAAACTTCCGCCCCGGCGCGTGCCGGGCACTACCTGGTATTCCTTTACATGTGGCATGCTTTGACCAGTGGCAAAGGGAGTTCTTTTGCTTAGTAGCTAGCAGATAGCGGGTGACTACCTTGGAGCAACGGACCATCTCTTTTATCCGTCCTTTCTGTTTTCTTTTTCCAATTTACTCAGTTCACTAAGTTTACTCAGCTGTTTAGCCATGTTTAGTCCTCTAGTCATTGGCCCATTGGCAGGTTGTGGCCGGATTGGCACTGCAGCCGCTGTGCATTTGATGAAGCGAGCCCCTGGACCTCTCGAGGTGCGGCGAGTTCGCTCTGTTCATATTCAGACACAGATTGACGGACACCTTTTCTTATGAGTAGATATGTCTACCATGTCTACCTTAGACATGTTTACTAACCATGTTTAATCAAACCGTTTACCAAACTGTTTAGCCGTGTTTGCGCAGACAGAGCTGCCTTCGACCTCCTTTGAATTCCCCTTTGAACTCCGGCAGCCCTTCCTTTCCACTCTCTACCTCCGCCAGGTGATCTTGGCAGGTCGCAAGCCCGAACGGGGCAAGGAGGCTGTAGAGGAGGTGAAAGCAGAGGCTTCAGAGAAATTTGAAATGTTGTTTTGATTTGTCTTCTTCAACTGTCTTGTCCCAAGAACCAGAAAAGACATTCGCGATGACATTGAATTAACAATGCTACAGATACAGACCTGTGTGACACTTCAAGCGAAAGTCTCCAAACCATTTACTTTCAGGTTTCATACATTTTTGTGTCGAGTTCGCCCGAAAATGGATGTCAAGAGGTTGAGCTGGGCCAGGGCCATGATGTCTCTTTTTGCCAGGCAAGGAGTGACAGGTTGGGATGTGGACCCAAGACCCAAGCCTCTAACACTTCTGATGTACATCAAAATACACTGTGTGGTCACTCCATGTCATTACATTGTCATTGCCCACCATAGGAGAAAACAGAAGGCCATGAAGGGTATATCTGTTCTGCATGCAGAAATTGGTCATTTTAAGAAGTCCTTCGGGCGGGAACTGTATGATCTTGGAGCTTTTGTTCCTTCTACGTCTCCAAACAATTCAGCAACGCTGTGAGGTGCCTACTCTATGCGAATATGCGATTAGCTGTGACTAGCTTCAGTATTGCTCAAGATCCTGAGACAAATCTCCCGTTGCCGTTGGTGTGCTTGCGCAGGTGGATTGGCAAAAGCCAGGCAGGGACGGCAGGGAAGCTGAACTCCTTCCGAACTCCTTCCATCTCATTCCCAATTTCCTTTTGATATAGGCGGGTCTTTTGCAAGGCTTGACTTTTGGTTGCGACATACCTCACAATTTGCCACCTTCAGTTGGGAGATCATAGGTCTCCATTAATCTCATTCACAAGGCGCTCGGCTGGGACAGGCACGCTGCCTTTGGATGGCATCGATGTATTGCTACACACAGCGGGGCCTTTTGACGGTGAACCCACAGTGCTGCAAGCTCCATGGTATCCAATTGTGGGGCCGGGAAAACACAACACAAATGAACACAAATGAACACAACCAATCCAAATCCAAATCTTACAAATCTGTTGTTTGCATTGCAATGCTTCAGGGCCTGGTGGTTTTGATGTCCAGTGTATAGAATCTTTAGCTATGCTGCATATGCTTCATGTTTTTGCAGGAGTGTCTACGTCCTACAACCAAGGAAGCATTAGAGAAGCGTGTGCCTATCTATGCGGATGTGGCTGACCCCATGAGATCCTTGGAGTTGAATGCAAAACAATGAAGTATGTCCGATTCACTCTTACTCATTGACATCTCTTGAAGTTTTTGACAATTTCTTCAAAAGGTGTCAATACGGGCTTGGGGCTTTTTGTTTGGTAAGCCGTGAAGGCTACTTGGACGCGGCAGAAGCTCTAGATGACAAGTTTCGGGATGCTGAGTGCATGGCCCTTTGCAGTGCTGGTGCCTTCCCGGGATCCTTCGCTGAAGAAATTGCAAAAGGGGATCTGGAAACAAGGGCGCTATTACACGTATATATATATATATATATATAATATAATATAATATAATATAATATAATATAATATAATATAATATAATATAGTATAATATAATATAATATAATATAGTATAATATAATATAATATAATCTAATCTAATATAATATAATATAATATAATATAATATAATATAGTACAATATAATATAATATAATATAATATAATATAATATTATATAATATAATATAATATAGTATAATATAATATAATATAATATAATATGATATAATATAATATAATATAATATAATATAGTATAATATAGTATAATATAATATAATATAGTATAATATACTATAGTATAATATAATATAATATAGTATAATATAATATAATATAATCTAATCTAATATAATATAATATAATATAGTATAATATAATATAATATAATATAGTATAATATAATATAATATAATCTAATATAATATAATATAATATAATATAATATAATGTAATATAATATTATATAATATGTGTATTAATATGTGTATTGTTAAATTTCACGAGGTCTTGGGATTTTGGATTTTTTAGGGCACAGTGGGTTTTGAAGTCAAAATGCATTATTTGGTGCAACCTACGCGCAGGTGGGGTCGCAAGAAAAAGTGTTGAATGTTGTAGTTTTGTTGAATGAGTAGTACGTAGGTAANCATGATCATGCCTGAACGCTCCCGACTGCTTCCCGACTGCTTCCCGACTGCTTCCCGACTGCTTCCCGACTGCTTCCCGACTGTTTCCCGACTGTTTCCTGACTGTTTCCGACTGTTTTCATTTTTCCTGGAAGGCTACTTTTACCTACGTACTACTCATTCAACAAAACTACAACATTCAACACTTTTTCTTGCGACCNNCATTCAACAAAACTACAACATTCAACACTTTTTCTTGCGACCCCACCTGCGCGTAGGTTGCACCAAATAATGCATTTTGACTTTAAAACCCACTGTACCATAAAAAATCCAAAATCCCAAGACCTCGTGAAATTAAAAAATGTGTATTAATAGTGTTATATGTATATTATATTAGTATATATATATATATATGTATACATGTATGTTATGTACATTATGTACATTGTATTACATATCAATATTCTACGTTATATAAAAGTGAATCCTGCTACCTTGGGAAGCTTGAAGCTTTCAGGAAATCATTGGGTGTTCTGATGGCCATCGTAGCTTCTTATGAAGGCTTTAAATGTTTGCAACCTGTGCTACTTTTCAAACATTACATTCCATGGCTTCTGAGGCTTTTCAAATATTTTGGCCATGGAATGTGCTCAGCGACTTCAAGAGTCTGGTAGTGCCCCAGAGAAATTGGAGTATTGAACTCGGTTGAACTGGTAAATTGCTCAAGCCGCGGAACGGCATGTTTCATTTTCTCAGGGGAGGAACATGACCTCAAGAGCCAACATTTGTGCTTGTTGAAGAGTGAGACTGGTCCAAACAGGATACATGACGTTGAAGAGTTGAGAGCACGAAACCCAACATATAGTTTGATCATGTGAGGCAACGAACTTCAAGATCTGAACTTCTCTTACTTCACAGCAGGTTTGGGAGGAAGTGGCCCAGTGAACCTTTTGATACTCGGATGCAGTCGGTCATATAATGTCACGTGTTGTTGCAGATGACACAACAATTAGGTAGAAATTGACATCACACATACCATGATGCACCGAAACCTCTCGGACTTGCTCACTTTGACGAGATTGCAGTGGATTCCACCCAGCAAGTATCAAGAGCTTTCTCGACTTTTTCCGAGTATTGCAGTATAGACGGTGTTGTGTTTGACCATTTTCCCTCCAAGGATTACCAATCTCGGCTTTGGGGATCCAGTACCAGTCTTTCAAAATGGGAAATATGCACCTCAGATGGTGGCTGGTTCGGAGATGCGGAAGGTGGACTTTTTCTTGGATGACGCTCGGATTTCAAATCAGAAATGGCCTTGAGAGAAGCCAAGGCTACACTGTGGAAATTGCATCACAGTAAAATGCACTATATAAATCTGTTTGGCCTGTCTGGACATTCCCAAGTGAAGACTCCTTCTCCGCCAAACTATATATACCCTTCGAGTCCTGACCTCTGGCAAGGAATTCGCGAGAAGCGTGAAGCCAGATTGTAAAAAGAAAGGTCAGAGAGAGAGAGGGAGCAAGAATTGCAGAGATCGAAAATCTGGCGATGGAAAATTATTTGTGTGTTGTGCTCTTTTTCTTTTTTCGTGCACCGGTCTGTCATCTCAGCTATGCCTGCAAGGAGGGTGATCCTGCGTTCAAAGCTGTCGGACGTCGGGATGTTTGGTCCTGGCCTTTTCCGGAGGCGCAAAACGTAGCGTTGAAATGTGTTGAAAGTTGAAACATGTTGAAACTTCTATAGAAATTGACAATTGATATCAATTGATATCAATTGATATCAATTGATTATTGCCAATAGCCATTGCTTTTTGATGTCAATGTCGATGCCTCTCATCCTGTTCCCGGTCGCCGTTGAAACTTTCTTCAGGCAGGCACTGTGCCGCGGCGTTTGAAGATCCGAGGCACTGGCCGGGAAACTGGGAAACTCATTCGCTGTGCTTTTCGCTGCGCACTCGCCGTGTTTCGGAGATTCCTGTGAGGCAACTCCAGTACAGGGATGGGCACTGCTCCTGGCATTTGGAATGACATCTTGGTAGTCCCTTGGATGCAAGCTAGAGTCTGAAGAGGTCACTCAATCATAACATGTTCTACGAAAAAAAAAAGTCAGGGAATCTCGAGAAAATTCTCTGCGTTCATCTGCTTTCTCTCAAAACTTTTGATTTTGTTGATTTATATCGATGATATCTGAAAGTTCTGAAAGCACTGGCACTGTTCTTGCCATTTGTTTCTTGTCGTCAAGTTGTCAAGGCCTTGGTGTCACTTGTGCCTCGAGAGCTCTGGCGCCAACGCGGCTTCTCTGAAGCCTTGGCCTATTTCTCGCTACCCATGGTGTGGGTCACTGACCAGTTCCTTGGAGAACACTACGAACTGCTACTGAGGGATCTTGGATCATGATGGATCATGTCAAGCCTTAAGACTTAAACAACATGATCTTGGGGGTCTTGGACAGTCTTGGACAGTCTTGGACAGTCTTGGACAGTCTTGGACAGTGGTTGAGATGATTCAGGTTGCATATTATCCTGGTGTTAAAGTGTTTGGTGCATTTGGAGTTCATCCGGCCCGGCCTTCAAGATTCTGGTGTGCAAGGTGTTTCATGTACAGGCTTTTGTTGGAAACATTCTTGGTGTCAAAAGCATTCAGCATGTCTGCTTCTCTGCAAAGAAAGCTGCCAAGAATCAACATATTTGGGCCCGTACGACCTAAGCTGGCCTCTTCAAACTTTAAATGTACCTTTGGAGTAATATACAGTTATGCTTTAAATTGCTGGTGTAAAGGAAAACGCTTGGCACCGCGGCCTGTGTTTGCTCAGGTTTGTCAAGGAGACACATGCCATGCGCGTGGAGGCGCGCTCACATTGAATTCGATGTTTTTGAACTGGACAACATGGCGGAACAAGCAGCACATTGGCAGCCAGTTGAGTTCACTGAGAGACCAAAACTCAAATATGCAGTCCAGCCTTTTGCTCTTTGCTGTTTGGAGTCTATGCAAAGCTATCTGAGAGTCTTTGACCGGAGGCTACTTCTCCAGATGGTCGGAATTGCGTGTGTGTGCAGACACACCAGAGCTTTCGGCGCTGTGTTGCGCAAAGTGCTGCTGAGTTTGTCTTGCACCTCCTGGAGAGATCTTTGTCTGGTGCTGCCAGAGCCAAGGGTCAAGGGTGCTAGAAGATGCTAGAAGATGCTAGAAGATGCTAGAAGATGCTAGAAGTGTCTGGGAGATTTGGACACTTCAATTCACTTCAATTGTTTCTAGAGTGATTGAAGAGGTTTGCCAAAGTCCTCAAGAAACCAAGCTGAAAGAAAGTTATTATCATGTGGGTGTCAGAGAAGAAAAATCCAGGAACTCCTGAAATATCATTATTTCATCTCGTTTGCGTTTGGATCCTGATTTGATGCAAAAATGTTGACGTCATTTGGGTCAGGATGAAATGTTCAATTTTTTATTGAAGAGAAGAAAAACTGTGCGTCATACAGGCATGGAATGGCATGGACTCCCTTCCACTGCCAAGGACGTGGCTTCTGGGGAGCGTCTCCTTTCCCTTGGCAGCCAGGGGTATACCTCCCAGAGCGTTTGGCTGAGGATAAGGCTCGAAGATGCTCAAAGTTTATCCAGAATTTTTGTTGTGATTTAATATGATTTAATTCACTGCATACTCTTCATGAATTGTCAAAACTCTTAGTATCTTTTCATGAACCAACTCGAATTCGCGAAAACCAGCGTTGACAAGTTTGTGCGGTGCAGGAAGTGCGTCAAGAACTGCTCGAGCGGCTCACAACCACCGAAGGCACCATATCCTGTGACTTCCAGCTAGGCCGGGACAGTCCAAACGTTCCCATCACTCCCGTCAGTTCCATGAGCAGTTCTATGAGTTGTATCAGTTAGTTCGGCTAAGACTTCGATGTACATTGATCTGATCCTGAAATTGAATAAGCTGCTTTCGATTTTCCTGGAAATGATTCGGTGAAGCTTCTCCTGCCTGTCACAAACTGTCGGAGCGGTTTCTCCACGTTCTGTTGAAAGTTAGAAGCAATGCCTGATGCCTGGCTTAGAGGTAAAGCTTGAACGCAATTTAATGCTGTGAAAGTTTCCAAGCCTCTGCGTTCCAGTTTGAGGCACGAATCCAACATGAGCGGCGTGCCAACAGTGTTGATGCGTTGCAGTTTCAGCTGCGAGGTGAATCCTGAAGAAGCAAAAAGATGCGAGACCGCGAGACTGTGTTCTTGAGACAGTTCAGCATATGTTCAGCATATGTTCAGCATATTCAAACATTCTTGAAAGCCATTTCTTGAAAGCTGCTCGCAAACAATTGGGGGACACTCTGACAAGCTGATGGCCCAAGGCGCTGATCCACAACGCAGCATGAAGATTCAAGGTGGGGGGCTTCTTGAGATAGTGACGTTGTCGTATGTGAGTTCAAATCAGTACTTGGAACACATGGCTCTTTTAAGGTTTCTTATGTTTTGCCTTCGCTCTGGCCTCTGGCAGCTCGTTAGCATTGCTTTCTTGGTGTGTTGCAGGCGAGGAGGTATCCCCCCTGCAACGAGCTATCCAGCGTGCAGCTCAGTATGTCACTGAATGCGACTAACTGCGAAATGGACAAAACAAAAGTCACACAGCGTGTCACAAAGATCTCATTTCCGAGACAGTTTGGATAAGCTTTGTTGGAGTGTCGCCAGGTATGGTGATCCCATGACCATTCGGACCATTCAGAAAGCCATAGAGCTGTTCAAGCAGGACATTTGGTGGTGACTTTCACAACAACTTGTTCAAGCGACTTCAGTACTTGATTTCTGTTGACTTCTAAGACTCCGACCATGGAAGTACTTCGACAACAGGAAGCACCTTTGATCATTCTGCCAGATGTGGACAAGCGCATGGAGGACCCAAGCCCCTGCGAGGGTTTCAGCTCCTTGTGTTGGTAGAAACAGGTGGAGGGACAGCTAGGAAGTTTAGGAAGTTTTGGCTTGTCTTTGCTTTCCACCCGGAGTTCCAGGTTTGCACTAGAATGCAAGACTCAAGTTGTACGCATGCACCTTGCACTAGAAGACCAGGCAGCAATTTGAGAGCTTTCTTGGGGCGTAGCAGACAAGTCAACACCGAGAAAGAACAGATGTGGAGATATGCAGAGAGTGTGCATGTTGAAATGCGAAAATGAGTCAGCACATGGAGTTTGCTGCTGTTTGCTGCTGTTTGCCTCTGCTGTTTGCTACTGTTTCAAGAGGTATTTCAAAAGGTGCAATTGGTCATCGTGTCAGGAGAGCTCCCAGCAGAAACTTCCAATAGCCATCCTTTTTCCAGGCAGGAAAAACCAACAGATACGAGCAGTACTATGGATCACCTGTCACTGAATGTGAAGTGATTCTTCATTTCTATGTTGTCTCTAGTTGTCTCTAGTTGTCTCTAGGTGTCTCTAGTTGTCTCTAAATGTCTCTAGTCTCTTCTCCAGTCCGTATCGGCACCGAGTCAGTCTTGTAACACCGGGTGGTAAACTCTGTGTACTTACTCTCGTGTGCAACGTTCTGTATACTGTATGTTGTATGTGGTTTCTGCATGCATATTAGGCAACGAGAAGTACAGCTTCGCCATGCAAAACCTTAGAAATCCGAGCAATGCTGACCACTGGGACAAGTCTTCAAGCAGGTCAAGGGTCTCAGTATGTCAAGATGCTGGCGGAGGCACCGTGATTTGGACCAAAGCTTTGGAGAAGTGTATTTAGCCCTGCAATCTCTTCCTCTCTCCCATTCTCTGACCGCATCCAAAAATCCAAAACGTTGGCACACATGCACAGCGCCAACATATAAAGCCGATGGACTTTGCTGGTTGCAGCACTTGGCTGAGGATCAGATAGAAATAGTCCTACACGATGGACTTATGCCCAGAAGAGAAACGAGTCTGAAGCATAGATGGATATCACAAACAGCTGTAAAAATCAACAGATTCAACAGTTTTTTTTGTCAATACTGTCAATACGTTTCCTAATCAATACAGTGAATTTAGTAAGCTTGCGCACGGGTCTTGCGACTGGTAGCCATGGATGATGAATCAGTGCTGAAAGAGCTTGAGAGCTTGCAGCAGCTTCATGTCGAACAACACCAACAACTTTCGCTTGCGCTGAACAAGTCACATGCCTTGATGCAGAAATTCAAGACCCTTATGCCTGAAAACAAGTCTGTCACACTTCATAGCATCCCAAGCCAAAAGAGCCAGAGAAGAGAAGATGGGAAAGAATCCTTTCGATCGGCAAAGATTCAATCCCGAGTGCAAAGTGTAGAGCAGCTTGGATTTGCCTTGGTATTTGGAGAATCTGCTCGAAAGACTCACAGTGCTCCCTCCATGGAGAGCGACGAAAGCATCCAAAACATAGACCCCTCGACCAAGACAGGCCGTTTGGGGTCACATCAACCCTCGATGTTTCCGGCTTCCGGATCTCAACCATTTGACCTCATACCTGTTCCTATGGTTGGAGATGTGAACGGACCAGCGGAGATCCCGGGCGCTCTCGATCCAGGCGCTTCTAGAACATTCAAGTGTCATTACATCGTTAAATGTCGTTGCAGTATTACAGAGTGAAGTTCGGGTGGAGTTCTTTGCTGTTTGCATAGAGATGTTTTTGACACGAGAAAAGTAATGAACACGAAACTAACATGAAAAATGTCAGATTTGTCGTTCAGGTCTGAACGGTGGGAAGCAAGCGCATACGACTTTGACGCTGTCCAACATCAACAAAGGCATGGGCTGCAAGATGAGCTGATCCCCCCATCAGATGTTCTGGGTTTTACATGGTTTTACATGTCTTGCATGTCTTACAGTGTTGTATGGGGAGTGTTGTTGATTCCAAAAAAGCGTCAAACAACGGTGACGTTTACAGAGAATTGCGATGAGGGTTTCAAACATAGGTTTTAGAGCACCTTAGTAAGGGCTGTCATCAGTCCCTGAGATCGACAGACTTTTGTGACAGAATTCAACCTTTCTACAAGGCTTGCAAAGAACTAAAAGCAAGCACTTGAACCTGCTGCACCAATTGCCACAAGAATGGGTGGATTCTGCATCTTGAAATATGATGTACAGCATCAAGATGGCTAGCTTGATAGAGGTGATGGAGAAGTACTACCCCTAGAAACCATTGATATCCATTGATTATATTGATATGATATAGCGGTTTCTTCATGAACTTGTCAAACTGGTATATCATCTCGACACATATGGTATCTAGAGTCTAGAGTCTAGAGTCATTTCAGTTGCAGCAGGTTTTTGAATGCAAAGTTGTAGAATATATGCAAGCGCATCTAACATGACCAATATTGATCTAGCCTGAACTCAAGAGACAGTTCGAGCTATTATTCATCAAGCAGATACTATAATACTATCAGTAGATCAAGTAATGTAAGGGCAGTAACTCAAAAGGTAGGACACATTTCCTGTTTGCCATTCTACATCTTATCTTGCAAAGCCTTGTCAGAAGACTTATGACAGTACTTGGAGAGATAGAGAGATAGAGAGATAGAGAGATAGAGAGATAGAGAGATAGAGAGATAGAGAGAGAGAGAGAGAAGAGACAGAGAGAGAGAAGAGAGAGAGAGAGAGAGAGGGAGAGGGAGAGGGAGAGTGAGAGGGAGAGGGAGAGGGAGAGAGAGAGAGAGAGATGGAGAGAGGTGAAGTATCAACAGATGAGGTAAGGGTAATAGCAGGCTTGCTGAAGATTGCACTTTGGATATTTTTTGGTGGTGCCTGTGAATAAAGGTGTTTCACCTTTCAGAGCCTGTATACAAGTGTCTAAAACATTGGTATTTACAGTGCTTTGTGATGATTTTCTTCAATGATCACTTCCCGTGGAGTCCCGCTCTCATATTGTTTAGAAAACAACCTGTGTGGGATCTATCCATGACGCAGCCTTGCTTTTTTGCTGTAATTCATCTTTTTGGTTTCAATGTCAGTAGACATAAGATGACATAAGTAGAGTTCTTGAAGTTCATAGCATGCAGAATAGATGCGTGGAGGCGCGCAGTCGGAAATTCTGGAAAAGTGGGTCGTCCAGGAAGATGGTCAGGAGATTTTGGTAGCTGTTTCCAGAGCAAAAAAAATGACACATGACAACTCGGTTCCATAAGTCATTGGAAATTCATGGACATTCTGCAACTGTATCCTATGTTTACCACTCTCATCATGATTCTTGCAAGGAGCCAGACGACTTGGGCTCGAAAGTCCTTCTGAAAATGCCAAGGATTTTGTAGCTCACTTTGGCGAATGGATCACAGGATAGCCCCGGACAGCCCTTGAAATTCATGTGAGAGTTCTTGGCACGGGGGAACATGAGCCAATCAGATTGTCTATCACAAACTCCAAGTATTCCAAGTATTCTCACATCCACAGAGTGGGTCCTGATGATTCCTGTCATTCTTTTTGCACGCCAAGAGTCTCCTTCTCCTCAATTCACACATGAGGTATGTGGCAGTGCCAGTGCAAGCGCTTATATTGGCGGCATGCCTGCTGTTCTCAGACAGCTTGCGCAACCTGCAAGTGCAATACTATTCAAGTGTCATCAGCAAGGTTTTCTACACCATAGCCTCTGCAGTGTGGCTTGCTTTAGATTGCTCCAATATCTTTCAAACTTCAGTTCAGCCTTCTTCCAACGTATTTCAATACTTCTTGGGCTCGTATTTCCATTATATTGCTTAGTTTGAAAGTGAGGATGAACTCAGTTCATGAAGAAATTGCTCTACTAAGTGTTTGAAGTCTCCAGCAACGCGGGATGAATGTTTTGACAGCAGGTGCCCTTACTTTCTTCTGACATCTCTCAGATCAGCAGATTTGATGCTCTCAGTTGGGAAACTCAACGAGCTGCCTGACAGCAATTTGGACAATTTGGCTTGTGCAAATTGTGCAATAAGATGTATCAAGGAATCGACCGTTTTCTCTTTGACCGCTGTGTGATGTCAATAATTTTTGAGTTCTTGTGGCTCTTGCTTCGTCAAAAGGAACTTCGTTTCGACCAATTTGCCACCTGATTCGAAACACTTAGCATGGGTATGCCCAAATCATACAATGGAACATGCCTCTTCTGTTTGATCTCTGAAACATCAGCATTTGAAATGGACTTTGAAGAATTTCAATCGAACACTTGGACGACTTGTTCGACTTGTTTTTTTCGTGGACTTCAGTGGACTTCTGAGAGCCTGGGATCCTTTCGGATCCTGAAGCTGGCGTTGGCGCGGCTCAGGTTTCTGGCAGATTTCAACTTGCATTGGCGCAGTGTTTCAGGACACACTTCGACACAGAGCGACTGTCAGTAATTGTCAGACACTATCAGAGAATTCAGAGATTTGGGAAGCGTTGGGTTATGACCAGTATGACCAGACATCTTTCGAGACCTTGATTCAATCTATTTGATTTTCTTTGTAGGCCACAAAGGCACTGGTGAAGAGTTCTTTTCATGCAGAGACTGTTTGAAAGGCTGGACCTTCCAAAGTCCTGGCCTTGCGCAGGACAACGATGGCGCAGATATGCTTTGATGTGGATGTGTCTGGTACTGGTTGAAATTGCCACCCAAGCTCTGTTCATATTGGACGGCATTTCAGGCGGGAGGAACTTGAGGATTGGCAAAACTAAGATCGAAAGGGGGTGATTGCCTGCTGCCAAAACGACTACATAAATTGATCACTCCTATGTGGAATACGGCTAGCAAATTACCAAAGCAGAGTCTAAATTTTTACCTTGACTTGAGGTGGAATTGTGTTCAATGATGTTTGATCGTGCTTCTTTTGTAACTCACTGGCAAATCATTTGGAGTTTCTCCCGCAGAGGCCAGGTCGGTAATCCAAAGTCCTTTCCGGAGCTTGGATTTGTCTTTGGAATTTCCGAATCTTTTGACGCACTGTTTCAACTTCTAAACCGAATAAAGTTCAAGAATAGAAAGCAAAACAACAGATCTCATTAGTTTTAGAAACTTTAAGTATTGGCGAATCATCTGACAGAAGGCACCACCTGAGAAAATCAGGATGACCAAATCATTTTGACCGATCCATGTTCTTCAGCTCTTCTGTACATGTTTCACATTGTTTCACATTTCTTACAATTGGACAGGCGAACACGGCGCCTTCCATTCTGGTCATGTGATCAATGGGCTCTGTGTGGTGAGCTTTGCCATTTGCAGCGCATTAGTTGTAGTGGTTGCCTACACTCAGTGGCTTGGCTGAAAAGCAAAGCAAACTCATGGAGGTGGTGAATTCGTGTTGAAGTGATGGCTGGATCTAGTGGTAGGTAAAGCTGTTGCCACCTGGTTTGAGGTGTCATTTGCTGGCGGCCTTGGATAAGAGCCTGGATTGCTGGTGCTTTAACATTGTGACAGATCCAGACTTTGATCTAGGTGTCCTCTCGTGGAACCGATTGCAGGCAGGGGCAACACTCCGCTTTCCCGCTTTCCATGTCAGACATGTCACCTCAGTGATTGTGCCAACTTGATCAGCTCGCAATACGAACGATGCGACCGAAGCTTGACGAAAGGCTCTCCTGAAGTGTGTGAGCCGAAGCTTGGCGAGCAGCTTCATTGCCATGCAGGTGCCACAGGGCTTACTTTTCTGCTGTGTCTTTTGCAGAGACCTCAAGATTCCATCAGATTTCAAGAAGCACTGCAACAAATAGCAAGATGATGCAAGAGGCACTCAAGAGGCACTCAAGAGGCACTCAAGAGGCACTCAAGAGGCACTCAAGAGGCACTCAAGAGGCACTCCAACACATGGATCAAATGGCAGCTGCGATAACTGCGAACAGCAGTGAAAACGTTGAACCCGTTGGCGAGGTTCTGGGGGCTGTTGGCTTCGTCTACTCCTTGGCCAGTGGCATCATGTTCCACGGTTGTGTTGAGTGCACAGAAGATGCAAACGTGTTTTCTATCCTGGTACTGGTCGTACAATCCATTTGAAAACTCGCCAGAGGATTCCCACTCGCTTGCCATTTGCATGGTTGCTCCAAAGATTTGCAAAAGATGTTGATGTTGTCACAAACACAGGCCATGTATGGCCATGTCATCTTGACCTGGGAATGGAGCTGTTGAGTTTAATTTCAATGGTGTTCTGATGCCGTTTCTGGCTAGAGTGTATCAAACTTGCCCAGTGCTGTCTCTTGGCATTCATGCTTCTTCAAATATCCAGTTGCCATGCGCAGGGTGTGCTTCCAGTTCGATTTTGCGGCTGAGAAGATTTTGCGAGAAGTGCTTTCTTCGCTTCCATTGCTATTCCTCTTCGCACTAAACATGACTGCTGCTTGATGGAGATAGCAATCGGCTTTGTCATGATGATGTCGATCAAACTATTTCCACTGGGAATTGTTTGTCTTCCAGATGCACCCAAATACTTGTTTCATAGATTGTCACCAAGTTTCTAGAAGGTTGCAAGTTAGGCTGCAGATAGCGCGAGAGAAACTTGAATGATTTTGGGACATGTTCTTCAAACTGCTTTGTCGGGCTGCAAAGTGAAGAAACTTTACACATCGGAGTGGCAGAGTGAATTTAGACAGACCTTGGCTGAGAAGATCTGAGAAGATGGGTCAAGCTTGGGAGGTTTGCACCACTGGTGCTTCGTTGACTGAGAAGTGTCGCAATATCCCTGCTTTGGTGAACCAGCTCCCGTCGGATATTTGTCACTGGGCAGAACTGGGGAGGGAGCACCTGGATCCACCTGGATCCACAAATTCGATCGAATTCGTGCAGTTCGAGTGCTGAGGCATTGACACGGAGCGACAGTACCTGGTGAACTTCCTCAAGGACGGAAAACCAAATCCGAAAAGCTACATATGAAATGTAGCTTGCAAATGCTTGCAATATCTTGAAATTTTGCATTGCAAAGGTCTTCATATGCCCTTGCGGGCAGGCAACTCACTGCTACAGTTCTTTAGCCTGAACCATTCTTTGGACACCTTATACATATACATATATACTGATACTGCATCTAATTTATGCCACCGGGTCGAAAACCGCACGTGTAGGCGTGCATATTTTTCTAGTTTTGATTTTGCAGCCTTTTTTTCCTGATGTACACCTTATTATTGTTGGGTGGTGGGGGGGTTGGGGTGGGGGGGGTGGGGGGGGGGGCTAATAACGTTCTTTTGTTTGCGTTCTTGATGCTAATCTTATTCATGTAGCTTGCAACACGCTCTTGATGCTACGTTGCTAACGTTCGTCATGTAACTTGCATGGTTTGTTCTTTTGCATTTTTACACATGCGGAATGTTACGTCATGGTATGTTCTTTTGCATTTTTACACATGCGGGATGTTACGTCATGGTGTGTTCTTTTGCACTTCGACACATGCGGAATGTTACGTCATGGTATGTTCTTTTGCATTTTTTCACATGCGGAATGTTACGTCATGGTATGTTCTCTTGCATTTTTACACATGCGGAATGTTACGTCATGGTATGTTCTTTTGCATTTTTTCACATGCGGAATGTTACGTCATGGTATGTTCTTTTGCATTTTTACACATGCGGGATGTTACGTCATGAAATGCTCTTTTGCAATTCCACACATGCGGGATGTTACGTCATGGTATGTTTTTGTGCACTTCCACACGTGCAGGATGGCTGATCTAATATAGCTTATCTAATATATAGAACCCTTCCTTTTGTGTTTTTCCTACCCGCATGGGTTTCTTTCATTCTTTCTGTTGTCAGGTCCGAAGCCTCAGAGCATTGGTTGTCTCGTGCAATGGCAAGTGCTGATGTGGGTGCTGGTGTTCAACAACGCAGGGGGTCTTACTGTTATGCTAGAATATACTTACTTTTAACTGTTTGTAAAACACTGGTTTATATATGATATTTGTTTAAGGATTCATATGTGTGTCCTGGAAGATATTGTATATACATGTGGGTTTTTTAAGGTTGTTTATGCTATGAAAAGAATTGAAAAAAGGGATTGCACAAATTGCTTGATTGCATGGAAGATGTGAAGTGATTTTGATATGGTTTGAACGACGGTCCTTGCTCAAAACATTCATTTGGACGCAGTTCTTGGTTCATACGAATGTTGCCCTTCCTCGTTGCTTACACATTGGTGCTTGTCCTATGTTGTAGAGTCGCCTGCATTTCATTCCCTTCATATTCATGGGTGGCCCGTGCGCTGTGGGAATGCTCGGTGCGTTGGTTAGATGATCACAGTTTGATTCTGTCTCAGTGGCATTCCTTGGATCCAAACATTCGTTTTGTCATTGACGTGACTTTGTCCACCAGCCCTTTTTCATTCTCCTGGGAAGCAGTTGCTGCCTTGGGGCCTGCCCTTTGGAAGCATTGGCGTCAGCAGACTGCTGGCCGTGCCTTGTCACTTCCTGTCGCCTCTGCAATCCTGACGCTGATGCGGCGTCTGCGTGTCAATCCTGACGTCTCTGTGACGACTGCCAGTGTTTATGACTCTTTGGATGCCATTGNGCGTCTGCGTGTCAATCCTGACGTCTCTGTGACGACTGCCAGTGTTTATGACTCTTTGGATGCCATTGGAGATACGCCCATGACGGAGCTGGAGAACAACGACACCTTGCGGTGACTGGTTATGAAGCGCAAGTTTGTTTTTTTTGACATGGGTCAAGTCTTGGATGAGGTTTGTTTTTTCCACCTCTGTCTAAGTTACATGGGACAGGGTTTTTGCACTAACGCTGCCAGGCTCATCGATGAAGGCCTTGCTGCTTCTGTCCAAGCGGCGGTGTCCTGCGC
>BGPT01001773.1:153033-173895 GCA_003297045.1 Symbiodinium sp. clade C Y103 | reverse complement strand
CATTCAATGGTTTGGGATGATTCAAAGAGGACCCCTGGAATTGCGATCTAGAAAGTTGTTGCTGTTTCCTTTGGGTTCTGCCAAAGCAAGTGCCTTGGGCAAACCACCACCTGAAAAGTTTCAGAAATTGAAAGCCAGTGGTTCCTTCAAGTTCATCTCGCGCAGTGCAGATGGAAAGAAGTCGGTCCTTCTGACCGATGGAGCACCGTGTTATCCTCGAATGTCAGCGCAGTGTTCCATGCATCATTTTTCAGTCAACCACAGCGCAGGTGAATTTGAAAAAACAGTTTGTTTTCGCAGACGTGCCCTCTCGGTACACACAGGAACCATTGATAGTGTTTGGGTTCGTTTAAAAAAGAACATACCATCCAGTTTGAGTTCCAAGTCACNGTTTTCGCAGACGTGCCCTCTCGGTACACACAGGAACCATTGATAGTGTTTGGGTTCGTTTAAAAAAGAACATACCATCCAGTTTGAGTTCCAAGTCACCGCAAATCGAACATCGCATTCGTGCTTGGCAATGGAGATTTACTCACTCCAATGTCTTAAACTTGTTTGTGGCCGCTGGGAGCGAGTTGAAGAGATTGCTGGAATGATTAACGAAAAAAATCGCGCACCTTTTCAATACAAGATCTTCAGAAAAAGTTCCATGTTGTTAAAAAATCCACAATTCTGATTTCCATGAAAGCATTCAAAAGAACCATTTGCCTGAGAAAACACATGCAATCAAGCTTCAAGTGCTCTCGTACGAGTTACTGCTGTAGGGATGCGACAGACAGNCATGAAAGCATTCAAAAGAACCATTTGCCTGAGAAAACACATGCAATCAAGCTTCAAGTGCTCTCGTACGAGTTACTGCTGTAGGGATGCGACAGACAGAGAAGAAGCGCAGGCCAAGAGAGAAAAGGCATTGCGCGCACCTTTTCATGTGCTGAAACTGAAGTAAAATGGCATTTTGTAAAAAAATGTATCGTTTTTGGGATCCCCCGAAATGTCAAAAAATGCTATTTTACCTGAGAAAACACAAACGAAATGCCAGAACCACTGTAAACGCATGGATTTTGNTTACCAAACCTTACAAAACACTGTAAATACCACGTTTTACAAAGTTCGTGAAATCATAAAATCGCAACGACTCCACGTTCAGTTCCCGACCCGGCGGGAGGAGGTTTATGTAGTTCCCACTTCTTGCCAACGATTTGTTCGAGGGAAATTCACAAGAAATCCTTACGTTTGATTTGCAAGAAAATAGGTATGTTGGTATGTTGGAAATGCACCCAACAGAATGAATCCACTGATGCCATTGATTAGAAAAAATCAAGCACTGTGAGCCAACGGGCCAACCCCATCCAACAACGCCGTATGCCAGGAGTCATCAAAGTGAGCGAGCCCATAAATACCTGGGACGGATAATATTGATCCACCATGATCCACCTATCAACTATTGCTGCTATATTGCTTTCCATCTGCTATACATGGGATAGCCACAGCTGCAAACAATGTTCAACGTAGATCTCTGTCCAAGCTTTGATCCGTGGCTGCGCCGTGTTGTTTTCGGCTCCTCCACATCCTTCTTTGAATGGTCCAGTCCAGATCAGGTGCAGCCGTGTCAAGGAATCCAACTTTCGGGGGATCCAACTGAGCGCCGAAGCACAAAGGAAAGATACAAGAAGTAGTAGGTCCAGCCTGACCATGGGCCAATTTGGACGCGAAAATGGGGCGGACAGGAACTAAAGACGAATCTCAAGATTCTCAAGTTTGTATCCCACAAACCAACTGCAACTGTCCCTGAGTCCAAAAGGGAAAAAGGACCAGATTCCCCTCAATTTTTGAAGTCATTAGGTTGCCTTAGTGAGGCTTGGCGAATTCAGGGTTTTCCAAAATGGACCCATGGATCCAGTGCTAGTAATGCATTTTTGCACCCCAGCCTGCCGCCAGTAATTTGTTGATGACGTTCACATCAGCACCGGCCAGAGTTTGAAGCAATAGAAAGTTCATGGACTGGACAGGGTCCGCGGCACTCCCACTCAGGAGGACTGGAATGATGCCACCCCCCACAGAGAAAAGAACCAGTGGCTTTGTCCCAAATTGGGTTGCCAATATTTCATCCAGTGGACTTTCAAAAATGTCCCATTTTCAAATCGCCATTGGGGGGTCTCCCCTGTTGTAAAGCTCAAGAACATGCGAATTTTAATGTCCAACCCAAAGGGCACCAGAACCAAACAACAATGATGATGCTGATTTGACCGGCAAGAACATAAAACCACAGACATTAGACAATGTACTAATTTGTACTAGTTATGACAATAACACATTTTTGAACTACATTCCTCTGGATGACTGGGATGAATACAGCAGAGATGTCTGGAAATTTGGCAGCAAACCTCTCCATTTTCAGACCTTGGAGATGCGAGAAAGAAAAAAACGAGATAGTTATACAGTAGTACTATGTGTGTATATATATATATATGTATATATATATATATACTCTAACTTACGTACTATGGGTTTGTACTATAATATATATATATATATCATATATATATATATATACTCTCTAGTATCTTTCCATCCAGCTTGGAGAATAAAAAGTACCCAGGAGCCCGGCCTGTGGCACGCTTTCAAACCATCCGTAGCCAACGGGATTGCCCGAAAGCAGCTGGGTAAAAAGCACCCCGTAGATATAGACAACGATCAGCCTTGGACTTGGGATCGTGGCTGAACACTTTTCTTGTTGCTCCAAGGGATGCCCGCAGACGGCAGTCTAAGTTTCAAGTTGTTTGGTTTTCGTTTCAGTTTGCAGGGCAGCGACATGTAACAATTCAATGAGAATATGCGTGTGGTGCAAAAACAGTGTATGGTCCGTGGAATGTGAAAATCCACCAGTCATGTGCGGTCCCATGGGCAACCAAACTTTCAGCCCTGCCCCTATGGATTAGGGAAAATCTACGCCAAATATTGTGTCTTCAACTACAGTAATCCAATCGTTCCAAGCGGCAGCAGAGCTAAAATGGTGAAGGTGGAGCGCATCGCTATCCTGGGACCAAACAAAGGACGTTTGAGGTTCAGCTAAGGTGCCTTGAAATTTCTGGAAATTCAATGATTTATGTAGTAAACTTACTGTCAAACGCCATCGCTTGCCCGAACCCGGAAGCAGCATCATAATCGTCATCGTCATCGTCATCATCATCGTCATCATCATCATCATCATCATCATCATGAAGGATAGCCCCCAAACCCCCCAACCTAAATGGTAATGATATGTATCTCTCCGGGCGGCACGTGGAAGTGTCAGTGTTGCACTGAACAGCAAATATGGATGCACTTTGAATCAGCATGATCACTTTGTTGTTAGAATTGAATTTAATACTTACGTGGTAGACCTTGTACAATGATGGTACAATTCTCATCATTTCGACCGTTGGAGATCTTGGATAATCATGAAGATGGTGCGATCAGATATGCGATCATAGTAATGATAACAGATAGCAATAGTAACATCTATATATTAACATGTTAGTATGCCCTGTGAATTCTTGGGCAAACGATGGTGTCAGCGCGTAAGTTTACCACACATATGTATATACGTATGTACATGTATGCTACATACATATGTGCTTCTACACTTCTACACTTCATATACACATAGATGTAGATATACGTGTATATGTATTGCGAGGGCCCATGTGTGCGAGGCCGTGAAGCCTGCCAAAAACCACGCTCTCTTTTGGGACTGCTGTGTCAACGTCGTTGCTGCGGTTGGCTGCGCTGCAACGCACGAAGCTTGAGAAAGAAGCAAAGGAAAATGCGAAGAAAAANGCTCTCTTTTGGGACTGCTGTGTCAACGTCGTTGCTGCGGTTGGCTGCGCTGCAACGCACGAAGCTTGAGAAAGAAGCAAAGGAAAATGCGAAGAAAAAGGTGGCCATGAAGGATCGAGAGGTTCCCCCGCCAAGGCTGTTGCAGCAATCCGTTGCTCGCACTGCGGCAATGAAATCGTGACACATGGATCCCCAAAAACCCCACCAGGAACAGGGTTGGAACCCTATCTGCCTGGTTTTTACAGGGAAAAATGGAGACCAGGAACAGCCAGGAACACGAGGATGGGAAAACTGCACCCGAATAAGGGGGTTCCTGAGAAACGTCGGTGGGAGATAGAATAATATTCTCCAAAAGCAAAATCTCAGGAACGCTGCCAATGAGGTAAAATCGTGCTTTTCGACACTCGTGGCCAATGCGCTTCAATCATGATGGGCTGGGTATGTTGGGGCGGGGCGCTGTGATCTAATAGTGGTCTCCACTCCGAGAGCCAACAGCGACAGCAGCAACAACCCTACGGGCCAAAGCTGCAAACTGGCGCGCGTCTGCAAGGCATGCGGCGGCGGCGCCGCTTCTGGCGCCCGAAAACCATAGACATTCTGGTCTCGTGATTTGGGGCCCTGATAGTATCACATCAAATTCCGTTGTTTTTTTGTTGTGCCCTGCAAAAATTGAGAAGAGCCGCAATAAGGTCGCACAAGCTGCGGCCTGCGGGGGCAACTTGAAACCGAAGCAAACACCGTGTAGCCAAACAACTTTTGGCATGGTTACAGTACCGGCCCCAAAAACGGGCCCCCTTTGTGGGCCCGAAAATGCGCACGAAACATAGCGCCGACAATTCCAACGTCACATTTTTGGGACCGCCCAGCGGGTCCCAAAAATGGGGCCGGCCCAACACACAATCCGAGCCTTCCGAAGCAGGGTTTCCAAATCCAACTGATCAGCATCCCGAAGTGCCATTGCAGGTCCGTTCTCTTGGATTGGCCAACATTAGCGAACAGCTTCTATCGGGGAGCACAAAAATGACTTTACATTGTATATACGTATCTATATATATATATATGTATATACAGAACACGCAACCCTGTGGTTTGCAGGGCTGGAATCTGCGAAGAAGGACCCTCTGCATGCGTGTGCTGGAGCTTGAATCCCTGGATACGGATCTCCAGATATTTCTCATAGGCTCCCTCGATATTTTACCTATTGGAAGCGGATATTCTCAATTTTGGACCCTCTCTCACTTGATTGCTCTTAAATCTTATAGCGTACATCCACCTGATTGTTTGTTGTTGATCCTCATTCTTGAATTGTCCTTGCCTCTGTTGCCTATCATCGGTTGAAAGTAAATCTGATCCCACTGGTGCTCCGATATGGATAGAAATCAACAAAACCACCCTCCAACCGAATGGAACCAGAAAAGTGTTTTGGGTTCACCTATTCCTCGGTGTGTAAGTGCATATGTCACAGAAATATTTTCATATGTATTGCATATGTGTTTACTTGTTCCTATTTGTTTGTATATATCTATCACTGTATGCGTGTGTGTGTGTGTGTAGATACACACTGTATCTATACATATATGTACTAAACAGCGCATGCACGCGCTGCTTAGTTCTGCTGGCTTATCTGGCATAGTTCAAATATGGTATAAGCATGGCTCTTTGTGTCATATCTATACATATATGAAAAACTTGTGTATCATCTTGTATACTACTACATAATATGTTCTAAGTCACATAAGTTATGTATGTCTATATATTTATATATATCATGTCAAAATACATAATCTCATCTACATCCTACATGATCTACTGTACATCTATCATTTGAGATACGGCCCCCCCTAGCGCCCAGCGTCGCCATTCCCTTCACCAACACTCGCAGCTCAGGCAGTGAGTTGATGATCCGCGCCGCACGGGCCACGCGCAGAATCCTCGAGCGTCGAAAAGCAGCGAAAACAGAGTGGGACATCTATGTGATGTGTATTATCGATATTATAGATATTATCGATATTCTCTATATTATCTATATTATCTA
Organism: Symbiodinium sp. clade C Y103; assembly: GCA_003297045.1. Taxonomy (NCBI): domain Eukaryota; class Dinophyceae; order Suessiales; family Symbiodiniaceae; genus Cladocopium; species Cladocopium sp. clade C. The sequence goes on along the minus strand of BGPT01001773.1, from coordinate 168,041 downwards.
TATCTATATCTATACGGCGTTGATTTGCAGGACATGGATGGAACAAATTGGAAACTCGACACTCTGTAAGATGTTGACCCTTCTCACCAGGAGTTCTTGGCCCAAAGCACCTACTGGGATCCGGCACAAAGGAACTCACAGAAGCAGCTGCAACAAAATCACAAATGTAAAGATTAATCATGTCCTATACCACCAATAAAATCTGGTGGTCTAGTACACACATCATGAGAATGTGGGCATCACCCGCATCGTTGGAAACTGATTTGAAGCCACTGGAAATCTCTGGACTCCAGACATTTCATTCTGAGACGTTCCGCATTTTTAACCGCGCCCCCACATTGTCCCCATTGGAACGAGAAATCTAGCTATATTGGATACTGAACCATTCAATGTCAAGATTCAATCATAACTATGGCCGAACCGCGATACATGGTTTCCAGATTCTTCGGGTTGTGCTTCCCTGAGACGGTCAAAACAATCCTTGGAACTTCGAGAAACCACACCTTTGGTGGGTCAAGGTGCCACTGCTTTTGCATCCTCAGCCCTTCTTGTGCCCTAAAGGTCCGGCCTTAAAATTCGCAAGATCCGCAGAATTGTAAAACTTCGCACCTCCGGAGGCGGCGGAAACCAAGAATTTCGACTTTTTTTTCCAACATATGGGTGGAAAAAAACGTTGTTGTTTTTTCGAGTATAGATGGGATTCCATCAATACAGTAAGTATATCTGGGTATGTGTATATATATATATACATCAGCACAGCACACATTCGTTGGAGTTTTCAACCAGCCCAACCAGGGTTGAAAAAAAAAACTGTCATCATCCCAAGCTGGATAAAAAGTAATGCGACATATACCAAGTTGCATTTTTGGAGAGCTGTTGCATCTTCAAGAATTTTCCTTAGCCATGGCAGATGCCATGGCTCCATTTGCGAAATGTTCAAAAATTGTCGTAAAGCCAAACGGTTTCAAGATTCACTGTTCACGGGCAGCTTCTTCCAAGATCCTGACTTCACGATGTAGAAGGAAGTGCTTGAATCCACGACATGGGATTCAAGATGCAGATCTTTTTGAATCCAGGGATTCAAGATTCAGGGAAACTTTGTGATTGAAAACCTTTCTCCTCAATCTTGACTTTCAAATCTGAAATCCATGGACTAGGGACTCTGATTTGTTGTTTGCAAATTCAGCTCCTAGTAAGAACCATTTTAAGTAAAAGACTCTTGAGAAATATGCAATATGTATTGCATATGTATCCATTAATACATACACAAATACATATACATACATAAATATGTATATATATATATTATAAAGTATAGATAGATGACATCTATACATACATATGCTTGCAGCTTACGCTCCCCCCATGATCTACCGCTGCATTTCATACATATACCACTGATCATGGGGGGTGTGACCATACATATATATTATGCTATGTATATTATATATATATATGTGGTGTCTTTTTTTAGCTCAAATGATTTCCCAAAAATTAAACACGCACCAAAAAAAATAGGAAAAAAACGCAAAAACAAGGGGTCCCATCTAAACAACAAACGATTTTTTTCTGGAGTTGAAACGTCTGGTACATCCAATCTAGCAATGGAAAGAAAGTGCGCCATTTTTAATTTTTGTAGACGATTTACTTTGTTATATTATGTTACAATATAGAAAGAATGTTGATACTCCATTGTCATTTGCGTGGTTACCGGAGATGTGGGGGGTAACATTCGTAGGGGACTGGGATCCCTTTTTCCGATGTATCCTGGCCCTGCCTGGGCGCCATAGGTCGCGTGCCCGCCCAGAAGCCGAATAGTGGTCGTCACCCTCAGCGGGTCATGGGTTGTTCTCCGCGCGGGGCATGGGATGATCTGGGCCAAGGAGCCAAGTGTCCCAGATCATCATGAGGGTGAGCATGGAATCAAACAGGAACCAGCCATCCTCAGCACCGCTTGGGTCAAATTGACTTCAGAAATGATGTTTTCTTGGCAAAAATGCTAATACATAAGGGTTTTTCAAGGAGCCCATACCCAGGTGGTATTTTAGGAAAAAGCTTTCGAACCCATTGACCAAATATACCCTCCCAGCTCTTTAGTTTACGAGAAGAAGGAGCAAGAATCAGAGTCGACTAGGATATTCTCAAGAGAAAATGGAACTCAAAGCAGCAATTTCCCATCAGGCTGGTGGTTTGAGCCACCCATCCCAGCATACGCATCTTTCGGAATTTCGGGTCAATCTACACGCAAAAACAAACGATATTTCAAACCACCATCAAATATGGATGTGGATGGCCCAGCAGCCAGGATTTGCGCCCAGCGCAGCATGGCCCCAAGTCGGACGATCAGTTCAAAGGTAAAGAAGCCGCAGAAAACATTGTCTGCGAACCTGGCATCGCCGGAACCCCAGGGGACCCCGAGCCCGGCCATTCTTGTAAGTTGCAATCAGCCAACAGATCCATGGGTTGGAAAGTAGTCTTCCAAGCCCAAATTTGCTGAGCCAGGCGGTGGCCAGGTTTCCCGGATTGAAGCCAGGCAGGCAGAGGCTGCCGTGAAGCACGGCAGCGCAGAGAAATTTGCTGGGAGGAAGGAAGGATGGAAGGATGGGGAAGGAAAGGGAAGATCAAAGGATCGCAAAAGGTCTGGTTTCGAGATTTGCAACAGCCTCTTTGTCGTTTCGGTTTGACATCCTTGACCCCGATCCTGCCCAAAATCTGCCGGTGCCAGATCGATGCCCCAGCCTGGCCTGAAGACAAAAGGCGCATCCAAAAGGTTTTGATGCTTGTTGAAATCGATGTCAATGGCAATCCTGAAGCGGAGAGAGGTGGACAAAGAAAAATCTGCAGAAACGGCAGGCCATTTCAGCGGGGAAGAGGGTCTGGTATGGTGGCACACCCCAGGAAATGGCGGAAATCCGCACGCATTTCCCTGTCTTTCTCTAGTTTCATTAGCATTTCCAGACTTCGTGATTACCTCCGCCTATCTCAACTCCCTGCCCTGCACCCCAAAGTCACCAGAAGGAGTTGAGCACAATCATCACCTCATTGAGTTGGAAAGTACTACAAAGTTTTCAACCAGAAAGTTTTTTCCGGCAGCTGTCAAAGGAATCAACATCAATGATGATTTCATCAGCGACTACACAAGGACTTGACCAGCGATGACATCTGGCTGAGGTCAAAACCAGCATGGTGGTATTGAAGAAGGAGCTGCCTTGACTAATCCAGGGGGTTGCCCAGTATGTCTTTAGTGTCAAATTGGAATTTTGACCAACCACCCATAAATATACATACAAATATACATCTGCAAATATATATATATATATAATTACTATTGTACATATGTATACATGCATACATATATGTATACACATGTATGTCAATATGTATATGTATATGTATATATATATATATATACACATAAATATCATAATCTGTATAAAAATATGTGAATTAATAGTTGATTGTATATGCATGATCATGATAGTAACTGGTCAGTAGACCTTGCGATAAGGATCTAAGGCCGCAAAGTAGAGAATGAATGGTTTGAATTCCCACTCTCTTTGGGGGCGCTTGGGAGTGGAAAATCCGACATGTTTGAGTCGGCGCCCTCCAACTTTGTATGTTTTGGGCTGGGTCTCTGCCAGTCAAAGTGCTGGGTCTATACCATGGGGCCGTCCTTAAGCCAAAAGAGTCTTGGGTCCCCACATGCCACATACGCGCAAATACTTTGACTGCGCAAATTCTCCTGCAGGGACCAGAAATTCAGGCGAGCTTAACGGCGGAAGCAGCCTTTGCTGGACATCAACATACATCCCAGCAAAATCGACGGTTTCACGCAAAATGACCATCTGCACATGTAAACCCAGCAATCTTGAGGCAAGATTGCACAATCAAGTTAGATTTTCTCCCGATACCTCTGTTTCATTCTGGGAAAGGGATGCACTCCAAGCTCTGTCAGAACTGAAACTCTTGGCAGACCAGCCAGCCTCTAAGATGATCAAAGCATGAAGGTCAGAAAAAGGACAATCCAGTTTTCCTCAGGGAAAAGAACAGAAATGAAGGTTGCATTCCAGACAATCCCCATGGCTGTTTCAACCCAGTGGGAAAAATGGTTCCTCTTCGAAGGTGAGCTCCTTCTTGAAGGAGTCGCGGAGTTTCCTTGTGTCTCCCCAGGGATGGATCAGGAAAAACTATTCTGCCAAACGATAGCTTGAGGGTGATTCTGTAACAACCCAGCTTAATAAGTCAGGTACATCCCACAAATAAGTAGCTTCTAATATTTACATATATATATATATATGTATATATGTATATATGTATATGCTATAATATGCCTATATGACCCCACTTACTAACTAGGACGCACATCCAAGTAGGAGACGGACTGTTGATTCCCGCCAGATTGTCATGGGGTCATGGCATTGGCGTTACATGGCGAGTTGTTCAGCAGAAAAGGAATCAGCCCAGAAAATGCTGGACATAGTCATTCAAATCTGTTAGGTACGTGGCAAAACTGGGTACCCAAAAAAACATGCTAGTGAAAAACGCAAAATGATCTGTCAATGCACACTTTTTTGAGTCTGCACTCTGGGCCTCTCCCATCGAGGGTTGGAGTTTGACCCATGCTTTGATGGAATTTTCACAGGAAACAACGCCTAAGAATAGGCGTTGCAAAGTTTCACCAAACAAAGAGCAAGTTTGGAAAATGCAAACTTGTAGGTCAAATCTTGAATTGCATGAAATCCTAACTATTGCCGCCTTAAATCCACATTTCTCTCAAGCTTACCCATCTCTGACCAAATCAAGGCTCCGCCGCATGTCGTCAGCGTTCAACACGAAGCCTCTTTGGTCCTTAGATGTCAAGATCGGGGATACAACCATGGGCTATGCGGCTAGGCGGCTATGGGACGAGGATATACCAGGGACATTCATAACGGACCCTATTAATACGAGATCATTGCACATCATTTGGGTAAGGGTCAAGAATCAAATACCAAAGTGTGTCACAATGGACCTACCAAAAAAAAGTCAATGTCTGTTTGCAGTACTGAAGTTACTGAAGCAACTCTTTTCGGGGGGTCACACAGTTTGACACATCGCATCCTTTCTCCCTAGGCTTCCCCGGCGGATCGCTCACGAGGTCGCCTGGGCTTGTCACAAGGGATCTGAAAGGGCTGAATTACAATCATTCACAGACCTGAATTACAATGAATTAGATATGTGATATAAATTGATATAATTAATCCGGAGAATTGTATCTAAGTGTTCCATTGAAAATGCCATGTGGGGGGGAATACGGGCGATACCTGATTTTCAGACGCACACATAGGCACCACATGCTTTTCTGTTCAGGATTCCAATTCACAATTCCAGGCAGATGTCATCAGATGTCCCTGTTGGCTGGTGGTTGAACCACCGTGGCCTCAAAATATGCTAGTTTTATTGCTAGGCAATGGGGATCATCACATTTGAATTCATAAGCCATCATGGGAATTCCTATCAACCAATCAGTAGTAAGAATAAACAATGGAATGACACAGGGTTATTGAACACTGATCATTTGTTGGATGAAACCGACCAGCCACTCATTGGACACTGCAAAAACAGACCCCAGTTCTTGTACCTCAGAACTGGGGCCAGTGCAGATGGTGACCCAGCCAAAACCCACATTTGATGATCATGGCCTGGTAAAGAAGATCGATCAGTTCTACATCCCGGATAAGTAGAAATAAGTAGAGAGATGAGATAATTCCCCATGATCATGAAGCCTAGCACAAATTCACCCATCTACCTACACCAAGCTTCCCTTCTACTCGCCATCTATAGTTATGGATCAAAACCGTGGTACACTAGTGACAATAAAAATAGCTGGGCAAATGGACGTCCATCCACCAAAAAAATGGTATCATAGGTTTTATCTCGATATGTCATATTCTATGGTTCCAAACAGCACATACCGATGAAGAACCTGAGATGTTGGGCCATATTGGGATAGTCACCCCAATCTGAAGCATCATTCCATTGACGTTGTTGGGTTCGGTCGCTGTAACTTATCCAGTGGTTGGTTTAAAATCCCAATATAGTTATATGGTTTAATAATGAATGTATATATATATATATACCACATATATTCATTTATTTATAGTTATATTTATATATACCTGAGAAAGCCATCCATTAGCCTAGCGAACTAAACCAGAAGTTCCGGGCCGTCCTGGATTGCCGTGGGCCGCATGCGCCACGGCCGAACAGGGACTGCTGCGCCCGGAGGTCGCGAAGGCCAGCGGCATGGCGGGGCTGACGCTGCCCGGGCTGGCGCTCATCTGCCTGGGAAGATCATCAGGCGGGAAAAGACACAACATCCCCATGGCACAGCGTCGATACAGAAAAGTCACATCAGGTGGTGGAAAGTCACATCAAGGAAGGACAAACACCATGGCACAGCCTGTTTCATCTGTAATGATACATATAGCAAAAAGTAGCCGAAGCATTGTGCACAGTGATGATTTTGAAGGGTACAAGATGATACAAACAAATTCTTGCCAGCAAATCCTATTGGCGTGTATATACTATACTTGTGCCCTGCCCTGCGTGGCCAAATCGAAATCCTATTGGCACAGCCTCAAATGTCTTGCAATGCAAATGGGTAAGTTGTAGCAAATCCTCTTGGCAGGGCTATGATATAAGGATATGGGGGTCCTCGGGGTCCTTTGTTTCCGGTGTACAGCTCTCAAGAAGCGTGTTACCCTATCCACCCAGCCAATACGAGTTGGAATAAAACCTTTTCATTCCAACCAACCAACAGGCAAGCAGCACGATTCAAGCAGCAGGAGGCAAGCAGCAGGAAGGCAAGCAGCAGCAGGCAAGCAGCGGCACGCAATGAAGACAATTAGCAAAGGCCAAGCAGCACGATTCAAGCTGCAGCAGGCAAGCAGCAGGAAATGAAGCAGCAGCAGACAAGCAGCAGCAGGCAAGCAGCGGCAAGCAGCAGCAGGCAAGCAGCAGCAGCAGCAGCAGCAGCAACAGCAGCAGCAGCAGCAGCAGTAGGCAAGCAGCAGCAGGCAAGCAGCAGCAGGCAAGCAGCAGGAAATGAAGCAGCAGCAGACAAGCAGCAGCAGACAAGCAGCAGCAGGCAAGCAGCGGCAAGCAGCAGCAGGCAAGCAGCAGCAGCAGCAGCAGCAGCAGCAACAGCAGCAGCAGCAGCAGCAGTAGGCAAGCAGCAGCAGGCAAGCAGCAGCAGGCAAGCAGCAGCAGACAAGCAGCCGCAGGCAAGCAGCGGCAAGCAGCAGCAGGCAAGCAGCAGCAGCAGCAGCAGCAGCAGCAGCAGCAGCAGTAGGCAAGCAGCAGCAGGCAAGCAGCAGCAGGCAAGCAGCAGCAAACAAGCAGCCGCAGGCAAGCAGCAGCAAGCAGCAGCAGGCAAGCAGCAGCAGCAGCAGGCCAGCAGCAGCAGGCAAGCAGCAGCAGGCAAGCAGCAGCAGCCAAGCAGCAGCAGGCAAGCAGCAGCAGCCAAGCAGCAGCAGGCAAGCAGCAGCACGCAAGCAGCAGCAGGCAAGCAGCAGCAGGCAAGCAGCAGCAGACAAGCAGCCGCAGGCAAGCAGGGGCAAGCAGCAGCAGCAGCAGCCAAGCAGCAGCAGCCAAGCAGCAGCAGCCAAGCAGCAGCAGCCAAGCAGCGGCAGCCAAGCAGCAGCAGCCAAGCAGCAGCAGCCAAGCAGCAGCAGCCAAGCAGCAGCAGCCAAGCAGCAGCAGGCAAGCAGCAGAAGGCAAGCAGCAGCAGCCAAGCAGCAGCAGCCAAGCAGCAGCAGCCAAGCAGCAGCACGCAAGCAGCAGCAGCCAAGCAGCAGCAGCCAAGCAGCAGGCAGGCAGCAGCAGGCAAGCAGCAGCAGCCAAGCAGCAGCAGCCAAGCAGCAGCAGGCAAGCAGCAGCAGCCAAGCAGCAGCAGCAGCAGCAGCAGGCAAGCAGCAGCAGGCAAGCAGCAGCAGGCAAGCAGCAGGAGGCAAGCAGCAGCAGGCAAGGAGCAGCAGGGAAGCAGAAGCAGGCAAGCAGCAGCAGCCAAGCAGCAGCAGGCAAGCAGCAGCAGGCAGCAGCAGCCAAGCAGCAGGCAAGCAGCAGGCAAGCAGCAGGCAAGCAGCAGGCAAACAGCAACCAGCGTGCCCGATTGCAAGATCTATCACACATATGTGTTAAAAATTGTCACAATACAAAAATTCAACTTTTCCCAGGCGCACGGCTCCAAAACAACGAAATAATACTGATGTCAAAATTGAAGTTTTTCCAGGTGCACGGTCTCCCGATACGACTTTCACAAGCTGATATGCCTTAACCGTAGCATTCGTAAACACATATATCTCACATATGTATAAATATATATATATATATATATCTCTCTCTCTCTCTCTCTATCTATCTATCTATCTATCTTTATTTATTTATTATTTATTGATTTATTCTATTTATTTATGTATTTTTTATCTATGTATTTATATATTTTCTATTTATCATATAAATAAGTATGTGTATATATATATTGATATATATACACCACATATATTCATGTATTTATAGTTATATTTATTCCGGGCCGTCCTGGATTGCCGTGGGCCGCATGCGCCACGGCCGAACAGGGACTGCTGCGCCCGGAGGTCGCGAAGGCCAGCGGCATGGCGGGGCTGACACTGCCGGGGCTGGCGCTCATCTGCCTCGGAAGATCATAGCGGTTTCGTTGGGGGATGATATTTGGGGGACTGGATCCATGATAAGCAACCATTTTATTGGGATTTAGTGGTGGTTGAATTGGAACCATTTTCAGGGAAATTGATTATTGATACCCAGTGGGCAACGCGAATATATGGCAATGTGTGTATATATATATATATATTTTTTTTCAGACAAACTTACTCAAGCTGCTTTGGGATTCAATGCTCTCTATAGAGAGTTCAAATCAGATTGAACAATACGAGTAGTTCCCGGGCAAGCCGGGGGCGGAAGTTTCAAAGTTGAAACACTTATAGCCTATAGAGCGAAACAGAGACTGTGCGTATAGGTGACAGGCGAGCCTTCTGTGCTTCGCAGCAACAATCTCTTGACTTTTCATTCCGGTGCCATGTCTTTTGAATGCTGGATCCCTTCTCATTTCATCTGATCTCATCGCATCGCGGCTTCTCTTGGAAAGTGCTCGTTGCATCCCATTGTCAACGCAGTCTGTGTCATCACATCTCATCTGAACTCATCTCAGCTCGTCTCATCTCATGTGTTCTCAGCTGTTTTAACCTCATCTCATGCCATCCCTTTCTCAGCTCCTCTCAGCTAATCACAACTGTTCTTATCTCTTCTCATGTCGCCTGAGCCTTTCTCATCTCTTCTCAGCACATCCGAACTCTTCTCTTTTCAGCTCTTCTCAGCTTCTCTATTCTACGCAGCTCGTCTGAACTCAACTCTTCTCAGCTCTTCACCACGCTTCTCCTGTCAGGTCGTCTCAGCTCATCCCATCTCATCTCAGCTTATCTCAGCTTTTTCTAAGATTTTCACAGCTCTTCTCAACTCTTCTCAGCTCTCCGCAGCTCATGTCAGCTCATCTTATGTCTTCTCATCTCTTCTCTCCTCTTCTCACATCTTGTAAACTCTTCTCACATCTTCTCAGCTGATCTCAGCTCTTGCCAGCTCGTCCCACGTCCTCAAATCATCTCAGCTCTTCACTGGACCAAAACCTGTTTACAAAACGGATCTCGACGCCAAAGGAAGCGACCCCGGCGCTTTCCACAGAAAAGATTTTACACGGAGAAGCTTCTACACACAGCAAGCTTTTACACAGAGAAGCTTTTACACACAGAAGCTTTGAAGCTTTTACACACAGAGAAGCTTTTACACACCGAAGCTTTTATGCAGAGCAGCCTTTACACAGAAAGAAGCTTTTACACAGAGAAGCTTTTACACACAGAAGCTCTAGAGAAGCCTTTACATAGAGAAGCTTTAACACACAGCAAGCTTTCACACAGAGAAGCCCCTACACAGAGAAGCTTTTACCCACAACAAGCTTTTACATAGAGAAGCTTTTACACACAGAAGCTTTTACCCAGAGAAGTCTTTAGACAGAGAGGCTTTTACACATGGAAGCTTTTACCCAGAGGAGTCTTTACACAGAGAAGCTTTTACACACAGGAGCTTTTTCACACAGCAAGCTTTTAAACACAGAAGCTTGTACACACAGCAAACTGTCACACAGAAGCCCTTACACAGAGAAGCATTGAAACAGAGAAGCTTTTACACAAAGACGCTTTTGCACACAGAAGCCTTTACACACAGCAAGCTTTTACACACAGAAGCTTTTACGCCAAGAAGCTTTTACCCACAGAAGCCCCTACACACAGAAGCTTTTACACACAGCAAGCTTTTACACAGAGGAGCTTTTACGGACAGAAGCTTTTTCGCACCATGGTGCCAAAAAATTGCAGCTCTAAAACCAGATAGATCTTGGCGCCAAGGCCAAAACGACGATTTTAAAGCGCTTTTTAGAAGGAGTTTTTAAAGGAGAATCACCAGCGCCAAAATTGAAGAAAAACTGCTGCCAAATCAATATCGCGACCTGCATGCAGCCACTCCATTACGATCTACAATGCCCAGCTGCAAAAGACAATAGTATTACGCACGCAGCCGCGGCACCAAGGAACCTTGACGCAGCCAGCACAATGCGCCAAAACCAGATCTCGGCGCCAAAGCCAAGAATTATCCGGCAAGAGGCCCCAAGCAGTGTGAGGGTGTGAGGATAATGTATGATAATATTGAGGATGGTGATGGTGATGATGATGATGATGATGATGATGATGATGATGATGAGAAAAAGATCTATGCTCTCTCCCTCATGTCTCTGTACAAGATCTCCACAAGAGGTGTTCTGGCAAGATCTCTGCAAAAGAGACCTCTTGGCAAGATCTCTGTGCAGATCTCTAAGATTCAGGTCTCTTGGCAAGATCTCTGTACACGCTCCCTATAGCATGTCTCTTGGAAAGATCTCTTTATCAGATCTCTGTACAAGCTCTCTATAAAAGCTCTCTGGGCAAGATCTATGTAAGAGACCTCTTGGCAAGATGTCTGCAATGCGATTTGGAAGCAGCCAGTTGCAAAACACAATGCAACTACGTGCGCCAGAGCGACGCAGAGCCACCCTGAACCATCAGTTCCACTGCTGGGCCGATCCGAGCATAATCCGACGACACCCGAGACCGTCTCGCACCCGCCGTGCGGCAGACCTTCCCCATCCATCTTCCGAGGCACGTATTTTGTGCTGCAAAACGCAGTATTTCGTGCATCCGCTAACTCTCAAACACGCACTTCGTGCGAGACTTCTCTCACAAAGTGAAAAGTTGAAGATATGGAAATGAAGCTTTTGTGCGAAATTTCCCTCAAAAACTGCAAGCTGAGGATGTGAAAACGTAGCGTTGGTGCAAGACTTCCATCGAAATCTGAAAGCTGAAGATCTGAAAACGAAGCTCTCGTGCAAGACTTCCCTCAAAAACTGAAGGTTGAAGATGTGAAAATAAAGCCTGAACTGTCAGTTCCATTGCTGGGCGGATCCGAGCATGATCCAAGGAGACCCGAGACCGTCTCGCACCCGCCGCGCGGCAGACCTTCCCCATCCCAAAACACAGCATTTCGTTCATCTGCTAACTCATTCCGTGCGAGACTTCCCTCAAAAACTGCAAGCTGCAGCTTTGAAAACGAGCTTCTGTGCGAGACTTCCCTCAAAAACTCACAGTGGAAGATGTAAAAACATCCCATTGCCTTTAGACATCCCTTTTCTTTTGACGTCCCATCGCTTTTGACATCCCATTGCTTTTGACATCCCTTTGCTTTTGACATCCCAATGCTGCTTGTGACATCCCATTGCTTCTGACATCCCATTGCTTCTGGCATCCCATTGCTTCTGGCATCCCATTGCTTGTGACATCCCTTTGCTTCTGACATTCCAATGCTGAGAAAACCATTTGTCCGTACTACGGACGTACAGACTTCAAAACTTCCTTTGATGAGTTTGTTTAGAGTCATCATTCCTGAAACAGCAATTCTAGTAATTAAGAAATGGTTGAAACTGAAACCACACCGGAAATATGGGAAGGCCTTCTGATCATCTGAATCTAATGTACAAAAAGACCATTTTGGGATGATCTACCTGGATGAATCTGTGCACATCTTCGCATCTCCCCAGCTGCAAATCACTGGATCTATTCTCGGGTCCCAAACCATTGGGGGTGTGTGAATATGTATATATATATACTTATAGATAAATACATATGTGTGTATATCATCCAATGATCCCTACTATATCTCCGTTATATCATCATAATCCATCACCTATTATGCCCAAGATATACCCATATCTCCATTAGACGCTGATTGTCCCGCCTTGTGGCCGTTCGCGCCGCGACCTGGGCTGTTCGTCAGAAATTCTGGCGGCAAAAAGGGTGAGTTTAGGAAAAATTTGGAGTTAACCGTCAAAATTTTGCATTGAACCATCGAAAAAAATGATTTTAACCATCAAACATGTCGATCTATATGACCGAAATAACCGTGCAAAAAAGTGGACTCAACTATCAAAATGTTGGATTTTGCAGTGAAAAAATAAGGAGTGAAAAAATAAGGGCAATTTAATTAGCAAAAATAGGTGCACAACCAATATATCTGTATATATATATATATGCTGGTATAGTGCTTTGTCCTGGACATGGATTCCCTCACCTGAGAGAAACGGTCCCTTTTTATTGCCCCATGTGGGTTGGTTGCAACACAATTCACCATCGGGAGTCTGTCAATCACGGCAAAAAAGATATGTAAAATGTCAAAAAGGAAAGCTTGGCAAACGGTTTTTTGGAAGATGGGCGTGGGTCAAAACCTGAAAGGGCCACCAAGCATGGGTTCATCCAAACATAGACCGGTCTTTCATCCCCGGCTTACTCTGAATCAACAAGATCTGGATGCCACCAACCCAATGCGACCCAGCTACGTCCAACTCTTCCTTTGGTTGGATGGTCCTCAGCAGCTTTTCAGGGGCTTCTTGGCTCGCACCATTGGGGGGTTCAAGGCTCTTGGGTACGTTGCATTGTTCGGCAACACGATGAAGAACTGGGTTCAACTAGTACATTCGTGATCTGAGGCAACTACCCAAGGGGTTTGAAGAGACCAAGTGAAATACCAAAAACAAAAAGCAGGCTAATAAGCTTGCAAAAATTGGTATAACCACCAAAAGCACAGATTTTCTCCATCCAAGCACGGAGAAAAAAAATACGCGGTGCAAACATGGTGGACCTACAGAAAAATTTCTGGTAAAGCTGGAGAAGTTTTAATCCCCCATATGGCTATGGTGACCATCCACCGGTGGACACAAAAAAGGCTGGTCATGGTTTTCTACTAAGCCATCAATCCATTTTGGAGGGTCATGAGTTTTTAGTCATAGGACCCATCTGCGGGCTCGCTACACTGCCATCGCCAATGCCATGCAGAATGGAGATACTTTCTTGAACTCAAGGTCAGACACTTACGGGATGATTGCCTTATACAGCATCTGATCAATAAACATCTTTTGAATATGACCAATACACATGGATATCTATATAGAGAGAGAGAGAGAAGCATCATGATTCTGGGTCAACTCGTTGTAAACTCGTTGTAAACTCGTTGTAAACTCAACGGCCAGGGCTGCTTGGAATGCCAAGGGGCGCGGACCTCAAACTCTCCGGCCGAAAGCCTGGCACTCCGAGAGCCACGGGCACAGCACCAGCATTCTTTGAAGCTTTGATTGAAGTTCTACGTTGTTCTGATTGTGGAAGTATTCTTCAACAACAGCAGCCACCTTTCATCCACAACATCAAAGTCAAAATGAAATCAGTAAATCTAAGAACAGGTTGGCGAAATACTTAATCGCAGAAGCATCGCACCAACTTCCATTTCCGCAACCTGGGCTCTATAAACCTGACGATTCAAAAAGGACTTCCACAACTAGGTGTGCCCGGATATTGAAGTGGAAAGCAAGAAGAACAAGCGGGAGAACAGGCAGAACCTCCGTCCAAAGGCAGCCACAGAGAAGTGAGACACAAGTCGCCCAGGACCAGGGAAGTCATCTGTCCCGAGGCAGCCACAAACAGGGAGACATGAAGAGGGAATTAGGGAGACAAGTGGAAGACAAATGAGAGGCAAGGGAAATCCTTCGCTTAGGAGAATGAGGGAAACAAGTAGAAGATGCCTGGGAGACAAGCCGGACACAAGTCGGCCACAAAGGAGACACAAGTAGGAGACAAACGAAATCATCTGTCCCAAGGCCGGAGTGAAGAAGGAGGACAGGTGTAGACGTAAGTCGGAAGCAAATGTGAGACAAAAAATCCTAGGCAGCGGAAGGGAGACAAAATTTGCAAGGGAAAGACTAGTGGGAACGAGAAAATTCCTCCATCCTGTGGCACCCACAGGGATGAAAGGAAGATGAAGCAGCATAAAGGAACGCACTCCTAGGGACAATCTGAAAATCCTCTGAGCACCCCCCCGTCTTCCGTGTGCCTAAGAGCGGCTGCCGCAGGGAATCGACAGTCACCTTGCTGCCCAGTTGTCCAAAGTGGGACATTGCCTGCATTGAGATGCCTTGATGCCAAAATCCAAAACTTGATCCCCTAAAAAAATGCCAATTTCAGATGCCCCATGTGTTTTTGTGCAAAATGATGCTCAGAAAATGCCAAGATAAGAAGATGCCCAGATCACATCTATGAAAATAATATAAGTATATATGCGGATATGATATCTACATACCTTCCTCTCATATCTTCCTTGGTCGCTGATGGACCAAGGTACCGGTCCGGCCACATCGGTGCATAATGTGGGCGAACAAGTCCCATTGGCCTCCACCCCGGTTGTGTATAGGGTGTGTGCGTGTATGTATGCGTGTATGTATGTATGTATGTATGTATGTATGTATGTATGTATGTATGTATGTATGTATGTATGTATGTATGTATGTATGTATGTATGTATGTATG
>BGPT01001773.1:126954-152681 GCA_003297045.1 Symbiodinium sp. clade C Y103 | reverse complement strand
TATATATGTATCTATATATGTATCTATATATGTATCTGTATATGTATCTATATATGAATCTATATATGTATCTATATATGTATCTATATATGTATCTATGTATGTATCTATATATGTATCTGTATATGTATCTATATATGTTTCTATATATGTATCTATATATGTATCTATGTATGTATCTGTCTATATATGTATCTGTATATGTATCTATATATGTATCTATATATGTATCTATATATGTNNNNTATATATGTATCTATATATGTATCTATATATGTATCTGTATATGTATCTATATATGAATCTATATATGTATCTATATATGTATCTATATATGTATCTATATATGTATCTATATATGTATCTATGTATGTATCTGTCTATATATGTATCTGTATATGTATCTATATATGTATCTATATATGTATCTATGTATGTATCTGTCTATATATGTATCTGTATATGTATCTATATATGTATCTATATATGTATCTATATATGTATCTATATACGTATCTATATATGTATCTGTATATGTATCTATATATGAATCTATATATGTATCTATATATGTATCTATATATGTATCTATGTATGTATCTATATACAATATGTATCTGTATATGTATCTATATATGTTTCTATATATGTATCTATATATGTATCTATGTATGTATCTATATATATATATATGTATCTATTTATGTATCTATATATGTATCTATATATGTATCTATATGTGTATCTAAATATGTATCTATGTGTCCATGTATCTATGTATCTATGTATCTATGTGTCTATCTGTCTATGAATCTATGAATCTATGTATCCATGATTATCTATGTATCTATGTATCTATGTATCTATGTGTCTATGTGTCTATGAATCTATGGATCTATGTATCTATGATTATCTATGTATCTATGCATCTATGTATCTATGTGTCTATGTGTCTATGTATCTATCTATGTGCGTACGTATCTACGTACGTATGTATGTCTGTCTGTCTGCATGGATGGATGGATGGATGCATGAATGCATGCATGCATGCATGCATGTATCAAGAGAACAACTCCAAAAAGGTAGAAAAGTAAAATCCGAAGCTGAAATGGTTGCAAAACATTATTCTTTCTTCTTGGGGTTGCTGTATGGGATGTATGCCTACAGGATTATGTTTGTTGTTGACCACTTATTAAAAAAAAGAATGGTTGGTTGAGAATATACAGATAGTATATCATATGTCGGATATCATGGGATAATACTACAAGATGGTATTTGACCACGAACAAAAAGTTGAGAACTTGCCCATGGTTTATCTGAGGCCCCATGAGGCCCCAGAGGTTTCTGGTCATGTTTTGGGCTCCTTGGCTCCCTACCCGGCAATTTGGGAACTGGAAGCCATTGCCCAGATATAGTTCGACGATTTACCCATTAGAACCGGTAATTCTTCAGTTCGCACACAAACGTGGACCTCGTGGAGGCGTCTGGCATTTCTTTGCGTCAGCACCTCAGCGAAAACTTTCACTCCACTTGGCGAGGGAAAAAAATATCCAGGGGCACAAGATGTTCTCTCACGTATTGCCATTTCTAATGGGTAAAATGAGGAGAATCATTTTAGGGTACCCGAATTTTCGGACAAAACCCATGTCCTGCTCAAGATATTTTTTGAACGATCCTCATTCAACCAGGGAGAATTAGAAAGAACAAATGATTGCATTACTCAAAGGAAAAAAAGTGCGCAAGTGTATTTCAACAGCAATAATCCGATTGGTCATTGAGCCATACAGCACAGAAACATGCTGATGGCTTGGACTTGTTTGGACAAAGTATCCCAGATACACCATGAGATCGATTCTTAGACCACCCAAACGATAGCCCTGCTTCGTTGGACAGCAAAGTATTTCAGCAGGGCTTGCTGCATTGGTTCTTTCATTTTAGGTCTTTGGAGTGTTGATTGTTCATTGAAATGTTTGGGATCTTGAAATCATCTTGGGTTGACTCGACAAAGGGGTCAGTTTCGCACCTACAACTCGTCCAGAGTTTGCTTCGACGCTCTTGTTAACTTCATCACCCTCATCAACTTCCAAAGCCAACCATGCAGCCCTACCAAATAAAGAGTGTCTGATACCTCAACATTGGAAATCTTCAAGCCACAAGTTTCCCCAATATTGCGATGCATTTCACCCACGAAAACCCGTCGATTCTCAATTTATTCCCTGGACATGGCTGGACCATGGCCTCTAAATCTGAAGTTCTGTTGGTCAAAAGGTCCATTCCTGTGGCTACTTTAATGGCTCAATGCTCCTCTCATTTTATTGGTTTAAGGAAAACACATATTGATGGGATCAGCTATCCTTTGCATTGGATTCTCCCATAAATTATCCCAAGCATTCGCAGTTTTGGTTTCAAGGCCAGCCCAGGTGCTCGATTAAAGGTCGAGGCTTGCTGTAGCAGGAGAAATTGCTGAGCCAGTAGCTCGTCCATGCCTCAGTTTCATGAACCAGAAATTGTGGCCATCTACCATCAATTGCATCAACCCCAAAGAAAACAGGAAAGCAAAATCCTATTGAAGTAGTGGAAGATTACATTTTCTATCTTTTTGGGGGGTAGTATATGGTTCTCACTGGTTATCAACGGGGTTTAATCAGTAACAATTGGGATTCTACCACTGGAAATACGGATTGTCTATCCCCAAGCCTAGCAGTTTGACCCTGAGACTAGCGTGGAATAGCCCAAGTTAAGAGGAAGATGATCTTCCGTCCTCAACTCATGGCAGGGTCTTTGTTAATGGGAAGGGTTGTACTTGGTCAATTGGGATTCAAATAAAATCCGGATGCGATGTAAATATCATATGAACAATTCAGTGCAACTAGTATTAGTAGATATTAGTAGCCAGTTGTGGAATGCTTGACCAACAAAGATGGGAATTCAACCGGCAAACCGGGCGAATGTTTTGCAGCTAGAGAAGGCAGTCTGGGTCACCATCCAGCTATACCAGCTATTTTGGCGTTCACTGTGGTACAAGCGTCAACTGACCCAGACCCAGTCAATCTGTGGATGATGTTCTTATCGAACATTTTCACCAGCCACATCCAATGACCACAAAATGTCGTCAGGAAGAGCTAGAAACTCTTATCCTCTGGTGTTCCTCATGTTGGGGTGTGAAGTTTACAACCCGATGTTTGGATTTTACCCATCGCCATCCTCCATCAACATCAGCTGCCAAAGAAGGCAAGATCTCCTTTCCAATTTCATCTGTTCTACAGCAACAAATACAGTATGTTGAGGGATGAACCCCTCACAAGATGTGGAAATCCAAGATTAGGAAGCTGGAGGGGGAAGATTCTTCGCCAATCATCCCAGCGTACCTTCAATATCCCCAAATGGGACATGCACAAGTCGGATGTTGAACTGGGCATTTACCCCCGCGTTTGGATGGCTCAATCAGTGACCACATGGTCGATTGGTACTCTACTGTTGGCAATGCGATCTATTTTTGAAGAGGGAAACCAGATGGGTCGGTTATCCCCCCTCTCGTGCTGGCTGAGAGGTTTGAGAAACTATATTATCTGGATCAGTTGTGGCAGTTGGACTGTCACTCTTGTCTTTGCAGCTAACCACTCGCTTGGGGATCTTTCATTTTGAAGCCACCATGACACCATCAGTGTTTGGGGAAGCCAGATCATCACATACCCCGAACAACTCATACCATTGTATCCTCCAGCGGTTGATGCATCAACTGGACCCTGCTGGGGCTTCTGGCTATCCTCTACATGCGGCTGCATGACGAGAATACCAAGGTTTCAAAACAATCAACCTCCAGAGCCTTCCTGAGATCGGTTCCTTGTTCGGAAATCTGAAAACTCCATCTGAGAAATCATCTCAACGAAATAAAAAACTCCCGTATCTTAATCTGAAAACAGTTCCGGGATGTTCCAAATGCTGGCAATCCTAAGATGAATTTCTGAAACAGCTGACGGATTTCCTTATGATTCGAAGAAAGAAACACATAGCAGCTTTTTTGATTTCTGTTTCCAAACCTCCAGCGACTTGTGGTTCCTTGAAGCAAAGTGGCTGCACAACGTGGAAATGGGTCCGGTCATTGGCTTCAGAATAGGATAAATCTGTCACATTTCATCGCCACTAAAACTGAGCCCAAGGTGTAGCTTTTGAGCAACCCAAATCACAGTCGGAGACCCTAGAAAAATTCACGGTTTTGAAGCATCGCTTCTGGCTTGTCGCATGCCCCAAAATGAGTCATGGTCATCTTCAGGGACCCCTAAGGGCAGCCCCCTTAGACCTGCTCCCATCCCCATCTGGCTGACGCACCTTGGCTGGGGCTGGACCTGAGGCTTTGCAGCTGGATTTGTGAACCACCTGGAAACTGAAACCCCTGATGTTGAACACTCATAAATCATTGTTTAATAGAGGTATTTACACATCTTCAGAAACATTTAGGGGGTGCTCAATATTTGAGTGATGGGGTTGGATTTTGTTCGTCTTTTTTCCCACGAAAGATGTCTGTCTTCAAACCATCCCACAATGTCCAACACGTTCCCTGCATGCCCCGGACCGCTGGGCACATATGGAAAAGCGGCCGCCTGTCAAGTGCGTCAAGTGCGATGGCAACGAATTCTTCACGTTGGTTTGGAGGGGAGGGTCTCAAGATTGTTTCCGCAGTATAATGATAGTAAAGTAATAACAAACCACCCCCAAATTTACCATAGATGGGTTTGCATAAATCAAAATCTGGGTTGATTCTTGCTGTACTAATACTACTCAGGATGAGCACCGAAATAGCTCGCAAGTGGAGGTTCATCCCGCCAAAAATTATCCTATAGGTATGGACTCATCCCTGCTTCAAGCTTCTCTAGTTGTTTGTTTAGAAGACGTGTACAGTAGTCATGTCCTGAAACGGGCTAAAACCTCGGGTTGAGTGGCAACATCTCACGAGAACATGATAAGGTGCAGCTGTCGACCACGAGTGAGAAGACTCAAAAACACTGGCGACTGTTTGTGCAGCAACTTTTTGGGTCTCAGCAGGGTTTTACGGTTTCTATTGTGTAGCCATGACAACAAGACTTTGGAATTTGGAACTCCAGGCCAAACCAAGCATGTAAAACTGCATATATGTATTATTGCCATAATGATGATTACTACTATACTATATTACAATGCTTATTGCTGCTCTTACAGTTGTTTAATCATTATTTTTGCTATTATCATTGCAATCCTGATTATTCTCCGTATCATTGTCATTGTTATGCATCAATACTGCCATTACTGGCATTGCTACTACTATGTGTCATATGTCAGTGAATATATTGCTTGTGACCTTTGCCACAACAGCAGCCCGTTTCGCCAACTTTTTGCAAGATGGGAGCGCCCAAACGCCCGCTAACCACAACACGCATGGCAACGATGTCGCGATGCGTTGTTTTTCCTCGGCAAAAACCAAGGCCCCTTCTGCATTGCGGAGCACCACCAGGGAATGTTGAGCAGGAATAATATATATATATACACATATGTATATAAATATATGGGTATGTGCATACATCTGTGTATATATATATATATGTATTTGTATTGTATGTACATATATACCTATATATGTACATCCATATTTAGTATGTGTATATATATATATATATACATAGTATGTATATTCATATAGATAGATAGATAGATAGATAGATAGATAGATAGATAGATGGATGGATGGATGGATGGATAGATGGATAGATATGTAGTATATGTGTCTGTATACATAGTATATGTATATGTTTATATATAGAATATGTGTAGTATATGTGTATATATAGTATATGTATGTATAATAGGATATAGGTATATCTATATACATTTCATAGATAGATAGTACATATACAGATAATATGTATATATCTATATGGTAAATATGTATATCCATGTGGTATGTACATATATATATATATATGTGCGTGTATATGTATCTGTGTGGCAAATGCCTGGGATTCGCCAGGAGTTTCTAATTCCCTGCATTCTTCTAATTCCCTGAATGGAGGTTTGAACCGACCACATTGCAAAGCCTGGGCAAAGCCCAGGCGTCGCGTGTGTGTATATATACACATATGTGTATTTATGTATAATATATATACACATGTTTATATATATAATTCATGGGAATTGGCAATGTGAGTAATGATACAGATGAAATGGGGATGATAAGGGGCATTCCATATGGATATTATGGGATATAATCGAATTCAAACGCTGAGCATGTTAGTTGAACTTATTGGAAATTCGTTAAAAAATGGTTGGCTCCCGGCTCAGCGAGTCTCATTGGTCCTCAATATTCATGCACAGGTTTGGAGAAAGTAGGGGCCAGTTTCAATCAAGAATGGTGGTTTTTCTTGAAACCTTTTCGGGGGCTGTAGCATCATTTGCCCTCTGATAATTCAACAGTTTGCTGTGGAAAATCACTATCTATAATAGCTAAATCATCTATAAATGATTCATTTGGCCACGTTCCCTTGCGTTGACTTCCACACAAAGCAGCAGGCTCGGGGGAAACCAAGCGACCTGCAATCCTTGGCACATGAAGTTGGTACCAAACAAAGTAAACTGCTATTGTTTCTATATGTATATACATAATTGTACATAAACATATAAATATACATATATACACGCATACATATACATTTACATATAGAATCATATACATATACATGTACATATGCATATACATATACATATAGATATGTATATATATATACATACAAAGAAATAGAAATAGACAATAGACACGGACATTTACATAGACATAGACATATACAGATAGGTATTAGATATATACATATGTAACATACATATATGTATATACATACATATATACATACATCCATATATACATTTATACATATATTCATGTATTTATACATGTATATACATATATGTACATATAGGTACATATATGTACATATAGGTACATATACCTATATACATAGTTCTAAATAGCTATACGTAATACATAGTTAAACATGTTGAAACATATTTAAACATATGTATACATATAAATATGTATACATATATACATATATACATATATATACATATATGTATATATACATATATACATATATACATGTATACATGTACAAATATATACATATATACATACATACATATATACATATATACATAGATACATAGATACATAGATACATAGATACATATATACATATATACATATATACATATACACAAATATACACATATACATATACATATTCAAACATGCATATATATATACATGTTTAAACATATATATATACATATATAAAGACATGTGTATATACATTTATATAGGTACATATACATGTATATATATATATACATACATATACGTATATATATATATACATACATAATCATATATATACACATATATACCTATAGACACATATACATATATACGCATATACATATATTCATACATGCATATAAACATATATACATACAGACACGTAGACATATATACAGTTATATACATTTATACATACATTTATACATACATTTATACATATTTACATGTATATATATATATATATACAAATATACATCTCTACATATATACATATATTCACATACTCATTTATAAACATATACACATATACAGTACACGTATACACATCTGTATGTGTGTGCATGCCTATAGGTGCGTACGTATTTTTTAATATGCGAAGATAAAGTTACAGAACCTTAAACAGCTAATCTGTGAATGCGTGTATACGTTCTTGCATGCAATATGTGGGCACATCACAGAACATAAGGTAAGAAAGCAAAAGACTCTATGCGATTTTTTAACCTGGCATAGTCTCACATAGCATTATATAACCTAGAATACCTGCCACACATGCCATACCTGCCTGACGCACATTCTATACATATCATGTCATTCATGTGCAGATTTATGCATCCGTCACGTTGCACCAACATGGTAAACCCGATGCCACAAACCTACCATAAATCACTACCATTTGGGGATGATTTATACAACCAATTGATGGCTATTTTGGGAATGGTTTATTCTTGGGTGTGCCACATGAATGTTCATAATTTTCATTAGTGGAACAGTTCGTGGAACCCATCAACCAGGCCATGCAGTCTCCCCTTCCACGTGAACACCGTGATCGACAAGCACACACCTCAAGGAGACGTGCCCACCGACCACGGCACCGTTGTCGCCCCGTCGGCACATACAGCCAGGGCGCCACGGCGACAAGCTCAGGCCAGTCGGCCCAGCTCTGCTGATTTCTCCGAAGATAAATCCAGAGTGACACCAGGTCTGTTGTAACAACAACGAAACCGAATTGAAACCAATTTAATTAAAGGGTGCTTCCCTTCTCCAGACAAAATCAACAGTTCTTGAAGAATAATCAATTTACCAGGACCGAGCGGGACGCGAGAAAGCACTTGAAGCATCTTGAAGCAGCATAGTATATGGAATGTGTAGCGAAAAGGCGGATCAATCACGGCGAAATTCATTGCTTGGACTGTGGAGAAAACCCAGCAGAAACTAGGGTACAATTATCCATTGCGGGGATGTATGAGCTTCCTTTCAGGGGATGATTATCTCATTCTTTCTTTGGATCCTACGTCCTCGCAGCGTTTTCGCAAAATCCTGTGAGAACTCATGGGTCGTCTTGAAAGACTTATCCTGAACGCGATCCAGTATCAAATATCCCTGAAGGTCTCTGTGTAGTGAGTTTGTATGTATGTACACATATACACATATACAGATATAGAACGTATGTATGTATTGCATACATGCAGGTGTATTTCATACATATTACATGCATATGGATGCATGGTGCACCTACATGCCTGTTCGTCCAAAGAGAAGTGCAGCATGCAGCATGTGTATGTACACATATGCATAGATTCCAGAGGTACAGATAGATGTGTTGTCTTCGCATATCATGGAAAACATACCAGTTCTTCAGCTTATCTTTCTCCCTGGAAGTAAACTTGGAATAGGTTTCATTCCTCGAACTAGCAAGACATTCGTTTTCAGAGCTTCGAGAAGGAAAGTAGAAAGTGTCAAGGAAGATGTTGATACCCAACTCAGAAATGTAAACTTTCAAGTGCTACAATGTGCTACGCGCTTTGCACGTCCGGATTTTCAGAAGAGACACCCAGGGACGCCCCAGGTTTTCGCCCCATTCGGGGCTCCGTCACCTTCATCTTCAGGTCAAGTGCTCCGTTCCGTTTTTTATCCTTGGGGTCAATGACTCAATGAATGATCAACCCTCTGGCAGTCAAACGCGTGGCAAATTGAAATCCCCTATAGATGGAGGGTTTAATGGAAAATCAGCTGTAAATGGAGATTTTTCAAAAGCCATGTTTATCATTCTTTCCCGAGGGTACCGTTTTCCTCATACAGTAATCTGCCATCAACCCAGAGGCAAATATAATATGAGTCAATGGATGTCATTGAGATTCTTCGATTCATTTGGAAGCCCTGGTTACAGTATCTCCTAGAGCCCAAACACGACTTCTTCCTTCATGTCCCCTCTTCCTGCCATGTCTGCCAGGTGCCTTAGAAAGCTTTGGATTGTCCCAGGGGTTGGGAATAAATATCCATATTCCAAAACAATTTTCTGAAAAAATATACCCGCTAAAAAGGAAAAAGGAAAAATGGAAGGATGTTTTCTTTGCTGCGGTTTTCGTTTAGGGAAACCCCTGACATTTGGATGGCAAAAAACATGGTTCTCCGTTCAAATTATTGAATTAAAGGCAAAAACGACTCAGTGACATTCTTCCAATCGGAAGCACCATCTTGCCATCGGACTCACAGGGTCCATCAACGCGGAACGTCGGAAACGCACTGAATTTTCAACCTTGGCCGCAGAAGTGTTGGCCGATTCGGGTGGCAGAGGCCGACTACTTGCATGTCCATCCACTTCTGGAAGCCCCAAATAGAAAAGAAATATATAATAGAATACAGAATAGACAAGAAAAAATATCAAAAATTAAGTGGCAGCTCATCTGTCTAGGCCTTTCACACTCAAAGAGAAGCATGTTTTTTTCCAGTTGCAAAATCGCAATTTAGGCAGTAGGTATATTTTCTGGAACTCCAACATGGCCATGAAAAATTGCTCCCTGGTAGATGTTGACATTGCGATTTCCCCAGGATCCTCTCAGAATGTAAGGTGGCCTGCTGGAAGCTCCCCCATGATATGGATATCCCACCATCTCTAGATCATTTCACCTGGAAGTTCTCCGGTGCTCAACACTCCACCGACTCCAACCTGGGAATCCTAGGAAATCCTAGGGATGTGCACACCAGCAACTACTCATACTGTCAAGTGTCCAGCAATGCTTCAGTGGAAAAGGATGGAAAAGGATGGCATAATGGTACCATGGTCATGTTCCATCTGCCCAAAAATCATCGTCATCACTGGCGGGTCATATCTTTCAATACGTGAAATCCACGTAGATCATCCAAATCCCATGTCGCCCTTCCACGGGTTGAGCTCCGGACCCATGCACACATCATCTACTTGAAATACGTGAAATCGAATAGCTCGGTGTCACTGCTGCGCCACACATGGTAACGCGCAATGGCTTGCATGGTAGCGCAGCAGGGATCGAAGGGATGGCCATGAAGTCGCTGACGACACTGACAGTAATAAACACCCCCCCAGAAACATCAAGAACCCCTCATTTTGTAGTGAAACTGTTCCTTCTGGAGTCCCATTTTCATCAGAGCACCAATTGTGAGTAGTATCCTTTGACTCATGTACCCATTTTTGTGTGAAACTTGCCACAAAAAAAAGGAAACGTGCTCAAAATCATCAGACTACACGAAGTCACATTGGGGATGATCTCTCCAACAAGCCAGAAAATTGATGGTGAGGTCCTTTGAAGTCCTGCAGAATTACCCAATGTTACTCCTTGTGATGCACACTTCAGTAGCCTTTTCACCCTCATGAAGGTTCTCCTGACCTGGTGGTACGCTTTAAGTTCCATCACAACCACTATGAAAGTTCCTTCGTCATCACTGATGAAGAAACCATGAGTTCATACCTTCGATTGCACACCGCATGGGCCACCCCAAAAATCTTGCACCACGAAACTTCAAAGATTGGCGGCTGATCAACATTCCAAATGGGGAACTGGTGCGCCAACGGCCAAGCAGAACCGCCGAAGAAAAAACGAACTTGTACTTATGGGCCCAACCACTTACAACTGGGCTTTGACCAATTTGAGTGTTAGATACCCCTAGTTGAGGGATGACTTAACACAGGGGCCCACTTGGGCATCAACCTGGTCAACAGTTTTTGTTTGGGACTCACCTGGTTTCTTGTTGATTCAAACCTGCTCAGGCTCTTGTTGGTCACAAACTTGCGGCATCTAAAGGGCCCTTGCCGGATGCCGTCTGTACAAAGGAAGTCAATTGACTCGTGGCAACCAGCAGACTGTGCATCTCTTGTGAGTTTCAGGCGGGAAGAGCCAGTTCGTTGCACTCGTCCTGGCAACTGCCAATCACAACTACTACAAACACAACAGCGACCGCAACAGCAGCAGCAACAACAACAGCAACAACAACAACAACAACAACAACAACAACAACAACGCCAACGCCAACGCCAACAACCCCAACAACCCCAACAACCCCAACAACCCCAACAACCCCAACAACCCCAACAACCCCAACAACCCCAACAACCCCAACAACCCCAACAACCCCATCAACCCCAACAACCCCAACAACCCCAACAACCCCAACAACCCCAACAACCCCAACAACACCGACAACACCAACATCACCAGCGGCAGCCGCGGTTGCAGCTACAGCCGCAGCTACACCCGCAACCACAGCCACCACCACCTTGGCTCAACTAAAAAGGACACATGATCACACTTGAACCACCACAACTACGTCCACAGCCATAACCACCACAACCACAACAACCGCGACAAGCGCGACAACCGCAAAAAAAAAACAACAATGGCGCAACAAGCACGACAACCGCAACAACCACAACAACCTCAACCACTCTTGGCTGATCAGTCAAAAATTGGGACTAACCACGTTGATGCTTACAAAGTCGGAGTCATCGGCGACCCTACATGCTACATTGTGCATGGGGTCCTTCTCAAAATGCCCCTTCTGTGGTTCCCGGGCACCATTGGATCCATATTATTCTTGACATCCCCACGTTCCCACAAATGGACAGCCCATCTGCCCAGCTGCCTCCCTTAACAGCAACTCAACAGCTGATTTGGCGACCAACATCTGTCTTGACCTGGTGCGGTGGAACCGGTGGATCACAATCCGATTGTGACAAAAACTCAGCGTCTTAAACCCTACGGGGGAGGGGGCGTAGCCATAAACATTTGTAAAGCCATCCCTCTTATATTCATCAATCACCTCTAAATAGTTCAAAATCTGTCTAAATCCCGTACGAAATCACGGTTTCTTGGCAGTGCTCAATATTAGGGGGGAAGGGATCAAAAACTATCCACAGGAGCCCTGATTGTCAAATGAGCCAATCATTGCTGCTTAATCAAGACTGTTTACACGCACAACCTCCACTGCTCTGATTCAAATTCGGGTGCAATCCTTTCAAAAATAATAGTAAGCCAATAGGCTTGACACAAACCGATTTTGGGACGGATCTTCCAAAATGTGCATGGGTGTGTCTGGAAATCTAGGGGAAAACAACACCAAACCCCATATCATGTTGTTTCCCATTAAAGTGCTCAGATAAGGGGTTAAAGATCTCATTTTCGGAGACAGCTAGGTATCATACTAGTTATGACTACTACTACATCCCCACATCCCCAATGGTCAAACACCCCACTTTTTCCGGACAAATCGACTCCGTCTCCACCTGCGCTTCATGTCTTTCCTGAAACACACGCTCGAGGCCCTGGCAGATTCAACGAGGCCAGATCGACAAATCGTACCATAAAGGAGCTGGTCTATCAAAGTGTGGTTGTAGTTGTTGGTGTAACATAACTCCAAATAGATCCAACCAGAAAGCTGAAATAGTAGTTATTTGATGCTAGTAGGAACCACTGGAACGTTTTCTAGTAATATAGTCATAGATGTGCATAACTAGTATCAGTTGGTTCTAAGTGGAGTCTTCCCTGGTTTAGCATAATCGTGAGTACAGTCAATACCAATATCAATATGGTAATAATTGGCACTAATGATTCCACACTCCAACTACGATAGAAATCAGCCATTTATAGAGGCAAGCAATCTTCCAACCCCGATCACGGGCAGGGCCTATATAAGTTGGAGAGTAATAAAAATCTAATCGATCAATGAAATCCATCAGTCAGTAGTCCAAGTGTATTACGTATAGATCAAGGACCTTTGTGCCAGTGTCAAAATACCCTTCTGTTTGACTTCAAAAACGATATTCACCCCAAGTGATTTACAGCCCAAATAAAACAATCATGTATGGAAGTGCAATATGTTCATATTCAAACAGTAAAAGAGAAGAAACTGAAATATGTCTTATCGGGTTTAGCAGTTCCCCTTCCTTCAGGAACGATTCCTGCAACTGGGGTCAAAATTGCAAACGAGGATACAACTGACACAAGAACCAATACTGGGTAGATTTGGGCATTTCAAAAGCTCAGCCAGGAAACCAGCACAGATTTGAACGGTCTTAGTGATTTGGGAAACCTGTGGGGTCAGCATCCGGCCAACTAATCTATAACATGTTGACACCTTCCTAGCCTGTAACATCTGGTAGTGAAAGCTAACCGCCACCCCCGGCACCACAGCCAATTTTTCGAAAGTACGGTTTCCCAAGATTTGATGTTGAATCCTCATTTTTTCCATATGGTCCATATTCAAATCATGAATCGTCCAAGAGGAGGATAACCCCCCTTTCAAAGACACCCAGATCCTTTACCGATCACCTTCACATCCAAGTCCAACTCGTCGATAATAGACTTGGACTTCTGGGGCGGTTTATCAGCCTGCACTTGGAAAGGGGCCTTTGCTGAAACCACCCAGGACCCAGTACGTAAATCAAATTACAACTCATCAAATCAAATTAACACAGCCCAATCTGCATATATACCTGACTATAATTGTATGTGCATTGAGGGTACAAAGTCAGGAAACCCTTTGCATGAACGCCCACAGCCCCAAAAATATGGTCGCGCTACGGTGAAGTTTAAGCGCGAAAGCAACGAAACCACATAAGATGCAAGAACTGCACGAAAACGGTACTGTTCTGTGGCAAGCATGCTAGGTTGAACCTTGACAGCCATCAGCAGTGCAGAGACATCAGCAAAACCGGAGGCATTGTACAGCACCCCTGGGCACAACCCCCTGGCACCCCCGACATCAAAGTTGACTTGCTTCCAGGCTTAGGCGGGCTGTGACAGCAAGCAGCTTCACTAGGAAAGTGGCAAGTCTTTTGTCATTGGCAACATTGATTCCTGGTGAGCGGGGCCATTTGTGCGTGCACACATCCAATTATCAGAAGGTGCCAGTGCTTTCCTTAGTGGGTTCAACAGTGCCCAAGCATGACTTGAGAAAACCCAGTCGCACGAAAGCAAAAATGCTACGGTTCCGTCCCAAGATTTTTAAGCACGAGTTCACAATTGGTCTTAGTTTCGTCGCAAGACTGCCTCGAACATCTGAGAAGATGTTCTGCAGACAATGATTCAGTCTCCTCTTCTGTTCCTATCAATGTGGCAGAAATCCTTAGTAGTTTTTCGTCCCAATTGTGATTTGCAATTCATGCCTTGGTAGTTTTTCATCAGCACATCGGCAGGGATTCTGCTGTAGCAACAGGAATTGCACCTAAAATGGTTAGGGCCGTCTTGCCACTACGGTGAATTTCTGACTGCCTATAGGTGGGCTCGAGGCTCCAAAACTCGAGCCGCAAAGAAAAAAGAAATGAAGCTTATCCGGCATGTACCTTCGGAGTGTATGTATGCATATGTATAATATATGTATTTTCGTACATACAAGTAGATATTTGCAGAGCATTACACTGCATCACATCACATTATATACATTACATTACATCACCACTACATGTCCATTTACACCTACTACATCTACATTACCATTGCCATTGTCATTACCATTACTATTGCCATTAGCATTACCATAATAACATTACATTACATTGCATTGCATTGATACGTGTATGTACATAGATATATGTATATATATATGTGATTATATGTATTATATATTTATAGATATATAATATACATATTATATATATATATATTATATATATATATTATGTATATATATATATATTATGTATATTATCATATATTATAAAATATATACATATAAAAATTATTATATTATATAAATATTATCTATATTATATATTATATATTATATATTATATATTATACATTATATATTATACTATATATATATATTATATATTATATATAAATTATATACTATATTATATATATTATACATATTATATATATTATATATATTATATATATATTATATATCATATATATTATATACATTATATATATTATATATAATGTATATTAGATATATTATATACATTATATATATTATATATATATTATATTACATATTACATATATATATATATTGTATAAAAATATGTTATATATATGTACCCACGGCCCGGGGGGTTCGCCGTCGCCAAACAAGGTACATGCATCCTGTTTTTTGCGTTTTTGACTCTTCGCTATGTTCATTTTACCTGTGTTTTGTGGGGTAAAATGGACGTTGCTGCGTCGTGTTGTTCCGTTGGATGTATTTTTTTCGTCTTTTTGGAATTGGGTGGGTTTCGTTTTTGTGTTTTTTCGTTGTGTTTTTGGCGGTGTGGGTGTGGGGGTGGGTGGGGGGGTGGGGGGGCGTGGGTGGCGTGGGTGGGGTGGGTGGGGTGGGGCTAATAACGTTGCTTTGTTTGCTGTCATGTAAATGCATTGGCATCACAGGAATCTTCAAGACGTTGTTGTTTTACGCAGTGTAATTTTTTCTCAAACCTAGCACGTTTTCGATGTTACGTTGTGATTTTTCCCTTGGTAAAACTAGCACGTTTTGTGCTACATTGTGACTTTTCTCTTGGAGAACCTAGCACGCTTTTGATGTGACGTTGTGAATTCTTTCTCGGAAAAACTCACACGTTTAGATGTTACGTTGTGAATTCTATCTGGGAATAAACTCAGACGATGTTACGTTGTGCATTGTGCACTGAAATCAAATCCGCTTTTTATGTAACGTTGTGATTTTGTTTGGAAGAAATAGACGCTCTTGATGTTACATTGTGAATTTTGTTTCAAAAAACTAGCATGTTCAAAATAGTACGTGGGGCTGGTCGTGGGTTGGGTTCCCGGGCTGTGGGTTATATGATTTTACATGCAATATATTGAATGTACTTGAGGGTGCATATCATGTTATCTTGTATGCTGTAAATGAAATTGCCATGTGACTTGCTGAACAGGAGAAACAACACGCGAAGTCGTTGTGCTACAGTGATGACATTGTGGAAAAGGACACAACCCAGTTTGGAACTGCCTTCCAGGGAAAGGAACATGGTTTCATGGGAAGGACGCTAGTTCTTCCAAGCCGTGCGCGAAAAGGTTCGTCTGTGTTCCCCTGAAAAACACAAGACGTGTGGAAAGCGAGGAGGTGGAGAACCTGAATCCAAGCAACAAGTTCTGCCAGCGTTGAAAGTTCACTTGAAGAAAGATGTTTTCCTTGCACCTGATGGAAGCTGTGGCTTCCAAAGTGCTGCAGCCTCCCTGAGAAAAACCTCTGTGTCTGGTGCATCCCATTTGAGGATTTTTTCTTTAACCCCGGTGGCGAAATTGAAGAAATCCAGTTTGAATGCTGCGGAAACTAGAACTCTCCACAAACTTTCGAAGTTGGCAAAGCCTCTGGTACGCAACAGCAAACATGTTGGGCAAGTTGCCGCAGGTGACAACATGGCAGCAAACCGCCTGGGACATGTGAAAAGAACATTGCAACGTCAAAACAAAATGGGCAGAAATGACAACAAGGATTCGATGAGAAAGTCTATCGAAGTTTTGGCTGCAGCTGCCTTGCACAGGAAACCTGGCTTAGTGACTGTGGTCGAAGCCCTGGCGAAATTTTGCCAAGACTTAACTGCTGGGGTGCTGAAAATAGCCCCTCGCGACTGTTTCAAACCTGAAATGCAATACTGGGTGCACGAAGAGTGATGAAAAAGGGAAGTGCAGAACACGGGTGAGATGAGGTTGATTCATTGCATTCACTGATTTTGTCGTTATCGGGCGACGGCGAACGTCCCGGCCTGTGCGTGTATATATAAATATATGTTATATGTGTATGGACGGGGCTGGCAATAAAACAAGCTGGTGGTTGTGGATGTTCATCCCACAAATATGTTGCAGGTTTTGAGCTTGTTGAATCTGTTTTGTCTGCAACTCAATTTGGGATGAACCATCACAAATAGAGATTGAAAACTAAAGGTGGAACAAGTCCAAATAGATTCAAATTTACACTAGAATGTTGGGATGGCAAAGTCCAAGCCAAGAATCAGAAGTACAAACGACTAGTATTTGAAACCAAGAGCCATTCTTCGAGAGTCAACCACAGCAATTGATGGCACGAATCACGTGGAATGGCCCCCCTTCAGAACCTACTGGTTGACGGTTGAACCCACCCCCCCTGAAAAATACTTGTCAATTCGAATCATCATTCCAAGTATGGTTGAGCAAAATTGAAAATGTCTGAAACCACCAATCAGCCTAAGGCCTTGTGCCATCCAGCTAGTTGAAATTCAATCAAGGCTTCACCGGCGGAAGCCAACCGCCTGGTCGAGCGATGAGCGCCGTGACACTTCGGTTTCCTTATCTTTGGACCCTGCCCGCGCCTGCGAGAAGATAGGGATGGCAAACCATCAAACCATGGACAGCGGAGAACATGACCAACATCTATCCACTAGATCTTGAGCTTAATCAGAAAGTAGCCTCAGATTCGAGATGTAAAAAATGACTTGATTTCAACTTCTATTTAGAGACCCCAGAATAAACATATAAATAGATTGATCCAACACTAAACATGGTTTTCGATAGGTTCGGCCAATCAGCGAGAAGGGATTCGATGGCTCTGAAATCTGACCAACCATCGTTTGAGCGACATCCCAATCTTTTTGAGCAGTTCACAAGACCCCTGAAATATGGCGGGTGCATCCCAATTCCTCTAGGAGTAAGTGCTTAGTCAGCCACCAATCCAACTGGGGTATCCCACGAATCTCGGCTTAACCTCCTATGAATCCTATGGCCTTCCTGCCCACAGGCGCCTTTCTCAAAAACGAGGGCAGGTAACGACTGAAGGAAGAGCCACTGGTTGGAGGTGTTGGCACCCTGAGCCCAGCGGCAACGGCAACGGTCCATCTTCAGAAGTATGATCAAAAAAATGGGGTAGCCTCTGGTAAACTGACATAGCTGTTATGATTATAAAAAAATCAGCAGTTTGAATAAGTCAATCAATTATAAATTATAAATGGGTTCTTTCGATAGCTATGTTAAATGACCGGAGGGTACCCTATGTTGACCCGTATCCAATCAGGACCTCTCTGAACCTTCGCGAAGTACCCAGGTCTTTTGGGGTCTTAGGCAGCTTGAAAATTGGTTATTTCAAACCCCAAAAGCTGATTTGTTGAAACCAATTTTTGAATATTTTAATCGTTCCCCAAATAGTTCTCGCAGAAATCAACCCACAAAATGTGCATTGCTTGATGGAAATCATCCCCCAACTTGGACATCAATATGTTTGATGCCCCACATGATCCAAATCTGCAGCTCAAGGAGCTGTTTCTGGTCCTTTTGGGTGTCCTTATCTTTGCTTGGTCGACTACTCGAGCTATTGAAACTCGGCAGTCGGTGGTCTTGAAGGCCCTGAGACGCCTGCACGGTTGCAATGAGGTGCCTCCAGCGAAATTGAAAAAGTGGCTTGAAGCCTCATGTTTTTAACCATTGAAATAGCCTTAAAAAATGGCTTGGTACATCCCTCATTTTTCTGGGCCCAATTTTTGATCCCAAAGTGGGGTGGAAACACTTCGGAGGTCAAACCATAGGAAGGGGTCCAACGGGAATCAAAGCTAAGCATGGCGGTAGACTTGTGAATGTCCAGTCATCCAACATGAGTTGCTGAGAAATTCACAATTTCAACCATGTGTAAATGAACTTAAATGGCAAAAAGTACAACATTCCCTATTCACGAAGGGTAACTAGCAACTAGATACGATACAAGACCATATGAAATGGTATGATATGAGACGATACGATACAACAGTACATGGTTTGATACCATATACAATGATTCGAATTTCAAATTGCTACTTCATATGTGATATGATGTCGAAAGTTATGATCTAAAATGATCTGATCTGATATGATACAATATGAAATGAATTCATATAAAATTGGATAAAATGATATGAAATGATAGGATATATGACCTATGGTTTATGATATATGATACAAGATGATACGATAAGATACAACATGATTTGATATGATATGATGCGATCAACATGATATGATACAATGTGATGCGATATGATATCATGTGATGTGATACGATATGTGGTATCCAGCATATCCGAATAACTTCCCAGGGTTGCTCCTGCACATACGCCTCTTGCCTTCTCCTTGGAGGATGCGGATCTCACCGTGTCCGATTGCATCTTGGAGTTTGCCTCCTCCTGAGAAATTTGGGTTTTGGTGCCTGAAAATGATGAGAAAAAACGTGAAAAACTGTATTAGATCCACTGGTTAATCATCATATTATACCTATGAAAACGATTTAAATACGGACATAGAATGCTGGTAAAATACCGATTCTCAGACACACCCGTCTGGTTGAATAGAAAGAAAACAGCAATCCAGCGTTTACAGCACATGGTTTCCAACTTCACCCCCGCACCCCGAAGTTCCAAGTTGCGTTCAAGATTTGCTGTCTCGAGCCTTAAAATTAAAAAAAACAATTGGATGTTTTGAAGAACCCCATCTTTGGGGGGTCACAAATCTGTGGGTTGAATCTCCATGAGGTCTCCGACTCCTCCTGCAGCTGGCTCTCATTCCGAATTGCTTCCAACTCACCCGAGGAGTGGTCGCCCTCCAGCTTGGGCAAGCGTCGCCCTGAAATTCACAGAAGTCTGTAGGATTTCTGAGATAATCACACCTTTCTAAGCGTAAAACACTCCAAAGAAATGGGAACCCAATGCATAAAGAGAACCAATAAATTTCCAGAGTTTCACTTTGGAAGGCTTATGTCATTGGAGGAAGGAGGGAGGGGATTACGTGTCAAAATGAGCATATATATATATTGTTCTAGATATAGATATATATATATAGATAGATAGATAGATAGATAGATGGATAGATAGATAGATAGATATATAGATAGATATAGATATATAGATATACAGATATATAGATAGATAGATAGATAGATAGATAGATAGATAGATAGATAGATAGATAGATAGATAGATAGATAGATAGATAGATACATATAGATGTATACATATATAGATAGATACATATATATATGTATAATGTATATATATATAATGTATATATATAGAGAGAGATAGATATATAGAAATATATATATATATGTATATAAGGATATAGATATATATATTTTTATATAGATATATAGATATATAGATATATAGATATATAGATATATAGATATATAGATAGATATATAGATATAGATATAAATAGCTATATACATAGATATATATATATATACATACATATAGATAGATAGATTTATAGATATAGATATATGTATTTTTTGTAGATATATATAGAAATATACATATGTATAGATAAAGAAACATGTATATATATATATATATTTATGTGTATGTATGTGGATATATATATATATAGAGATATAGAGATATATAGATATATAGATATATAGATATATAGATATATATATATATATAGATATATACAGATATATAGATATATAGATATATAGATGAATAGATAGATAGATATAGATATATATATATAGATATATAGATATATATAGATATATGTATATATAGATAGATATATATATATACATAGATACAGATATATAGATATATAGATATATAGATATATAGATATATAGATATATAGATATATATATATATACATATATAGATATATACATATATAGATATATACATATATATAGATATATGGATAAATATATTATATATATATAAATATAGATATGGGTCAAAGCCTTGTAAGCTGGTCTTGACACCACAACAGCTTGTAAATAGATATGCTCTGGCAAAAAAGAACGGAAAAAATGTCCCGAAAGTTTTGACCCATCCCCGTATCTTGAATCTGTTGAGGCAACACCTGAAAAGAGGCAAGGCATCGATATTTCCGCGAGATTTTGAAGTTGTTCATGTTCACCAGAAGCGAACCCACCATTCATGCTATCAACAATAGTAGTTATAGGTGCCAATCTTGAAATCTTCATTGAGATGTAAATGTGGGGAATCTTCAGAAAATGATGATATATCACACGATTGGGAGGGTAGAACCACTTGCATTACATTGCAGGAATAGCCTTCAATGTGGTGCAGATAGCGGAATGCGTGGGACGCAATGAGTTCAAGCCCACTGGGATCATCGTCAGTACGCCCTCTATATCCCCCTTAGAGAAGGGTGTGGAATCATTTCTTTCCAGTTCATCCCTTTCCCCGAAGATTTCTTATATCCCGCAAGGTCCCTTTCTTATCAATTGCGAGTACCAAACAGGTCACTATCGGTGGGATGGGATGTGACAATTATAACCGGGAAATGCCCGTTGAATCCCCAAAATTGCATGTGATCATGTCACCATTTTTCCACTAAATCCCGATTTTTTAATCTGTATATGGTTTAACCCCCCTTAAATGTGTTCACTCCCCCTAAAGATAGACCGTCTAGTTCCTTCTTGGCATGCGATGATGCTGGGCCTCTCCCTCGGTTGGAGTTGATCGGAGACACAGACATCGACATGATGGAGGTCGAGGACACCTCTGAAACGTCACTAACTTGGACGCAGGTGTATGTATATGTGTGTATATATATATAGAGTATTCATATATATATATATACACATATGTATATATATATATATATGAATACTCTATATATATATACATCATATATATATATATATGAATACTCTATATATATACATCATATATATATATATGAATACTCTATATATATACATATATATATATATGAATACTAACGGTTACTAACAAGAATACAATGGGTGTATATGTATATGTATACATATATATATATATACAATACATGTATGTATAATCTATACATATATGGATATATGTGGATATGTGTATGTGAAATGTGTATATACTCTATATATATATATATTATACATATAAGACATATAATGGGATATGATATAATGGTATGTATAGCCTGAGCAGTGTTAGGAACCTATTGGAAAATCCCTAGCGGTTGTTGGGACATCGGGATGTCCATTTCATGGATTCTGATCATTCACAATATGAAGCCCCGGAACTAATCATCAATCAGGGCTTTTGAAACTGGTCATGTTTTGAAAGCAGGGCATGGCAGGCAGGGTATCCAAGGTGCAACGTGAGTTGGCCGACTGCCCATGGGCGCATTGTGATTCTCACCATGGTTTCTGGAGATTCTTTTCCGCTCAAAGCTCATTTCAGGCCGTGAAATTGATGGTTTCCTTAATCTCTCCGTAACTTCTCTAGAGATTTGATGAAAGCTAAAGCCAATTTTTTTCTGGTCAAAATACCTCATTGAGTTAACTTCAGGTAAACAATCTACAGAACCATGGATTTTGCCAATCCGAAAAACAAGCGAACATCCGACAAAAAGGCATGTTTCCGCAAAATCGCAAAATCCAAAATTTTGAACCAATTTGCCCAGGGGTCAAAACCGGTCAAATACCTCCTGCTGTTCACTCCATATGTTTAGGCATGTTCATCCCCCCAAATTGATGAAAAAAATCGAGGTCTTGATCCACGGCCAGTAGTTTTCTGCTAGTTTCTCCCCTAAAAATCCAGCACCGAATCCAGAAAAATCGGAACAATCCAGTCACAAATCCATCAGCCATGCCATTTTTCCCATGCCCATTGGCACCTCTGAGGAGTCGTGCTGTTGGTTTAGGGAGGTGGACAAAATGCATGGCATGACTTCCACCCGCACGGCCTCGCGGGGAACAAAAAACTCGGTGTGGCAGCTGGGAGGAACGGAGAAAAATGGAGAAATCTTGGGTTTATTGAAGTTTGATTAGAATAAGTACCCAAGTAGTAGCATCATTATTGTTGTTACAGTGATTGTACCATCAGTATCATCATTTGTTTTACGACAGTCTACCTCAAACTCAAATTCGTGAAATCCCAAGATTGCGTACTTCAATTATGGGAGAAGTAAAGAAGCAAGTTGTGCTTGGCATTGGCACTCCTTCCGCCATTACCATGTGTTTTCCGGTTCCGATTCCCTTGAACACATGAGTCTTCCACCGGAAGGGGATCTTGTGCTTACGAGGGAAAACAAAAGATAAATCCACAGAATCCACAGGGTATAGGAATGGGTTGCTGACGAAACTGCAAGCATCGTGGTCTTGGAAACTCCTATGCCTGTATGAGTGTATGCACGCATGTATGCATGTATGCATATAACCCGTGTACTGTACATATGTTAATACTTCATGCCTGGACATTTTGAATACTCTTAATGGCCACCAATGGTAGTAGGTATGCTTCACCGCCCTTCAGGGCACCAGGATCCAAAACATTTCGCCACAAAACCAGTTTAAACCCAAACGGGTGGGAAGTGATTTTTTGAGACACTCTTGTGACATGGTAGGAACTCAACGAAAACTGTTCCTAACAACAAAACTCCTTGGCAGCATTGATCTTCAGCAAAATGGGACTAATTTCCATCCAGATCCGATTCCCATTCCAAGTCGGATCACGGATCTTCCGCACCTTTCGCTTGGCTTGCGCACATTTAATCATCAACTTCACTGTCCGAAGCTGATTCTCCACCTCTCTAGCTGAGTCCTGGCCGGCTTTTCCACTCACCAGGACAGTGATGCTTGGGCTTCATACTACCGATGGAGGATTTGCCATTGCATGGGTCTGAAAATGAGGTATTATCCTCAAATGGCAATTTTCATGGGGAAAATGATGATAAAGCAATGGATTTAAGGGAACTCTATTTTCAAACAAACCCATATGTAGAATTGTTCAACCAGCCTAGAAATTTCAGGACTACAATTGGAAGAATCAAAGATGTTTGAAACCCAACTAGGTTGCTGGATGATGGTGACATCTGAAAGCAAAACTCCAAGTAGAACTTCAGTCGCATCTGAAGACTCCGAAATCTGAGAGTTTGTTCGCTGAGTCATGGCTTTACCCCTAAATCTGCGCTTTTCAAACATAATCATACAATTTTCTGGGATTCTGGGTAGATTCCTCGATAGTTTTTTCATGTTTTTGTTGCCATCTCCAATTCGGCCTACGCCGTCTCCGCCCCGGAAAGTCCAGCTGATCTGGATCACCTTCGATCTGGTTCTGACCTTGGAATTCCACTCGCATAATGCACAACCTCTTGGAATTAGATTTTGCCACGTGCCCAAAATATGTAAACAACATCACACTTGGTGTAAACAAAAATGAAGAGCTTCCGACTTGGCCCGTCAGTAGCTTCTACACCAAGCTGTGCAGAAATATCACAAATGAGTGCAATGAATGGCCAATACCGTTCCCCCAATTTCAGGTAGCTTCTCAGAACTTCCCCAACAATCTCACTCCTGGATGTGGGTTTGTCTGGAAATTTAGGTAAACCCCCTCCATCCACTGGTTTATCAAAATTGTCTCTATTAGAATTGCCATAAATGGGCTGCTAATCCCCTATTTTCAGACCCAGGTTTGGATATGGCAACCCCGCTGACAACACAAACTTCCGCATCCGGGCGGCACATCTCAAGCATGGCCCGAAAGTGGCCCAGTACGGCCAACTGGTTCGGGACATTATCCAGCGAGAAGGTACAACCTCGACCCAGGGGGATCGGCTTTTTTTTGTGTGTGTTTTACCCAAGGGCAACCCCCAAATCATCCAAAGTTACTGGTCACTTTTGTAGGGAAACGCAAACCCATGGTATTGGGGTCCCAAATGTCAAGGAAGCCACAGACTGATCATCCCATCCCACACGCCAGCGGTGGTGTGTAAGAGATGTTGCTGGAAGGTCATGCTGGAGTGGAGTTGACCGGGAAGAATGGGGGGAGGTGCGGACAAGGATTGATAGTAGGATCTTGGCCGAAGTTCCAATACAGGGATGTAACCACGCTGAATCTCAAGGAACACCATTTCCGTGTCAAACAATTTCTGTGGCACATGTCCAATCACCACAGCAATTGACGCTCACGCTTTTGCTCGAGTGGTGGTGTGCGAGGCTTTGGCATCAGTCCCATGCTTNGTCCCATGCTTTGATGCCTTTGCAGCTTCAGCTTGGGTCCCCTGGTCAGATCCCAGCTGCTGCATCTCGCCAACCTTCACCCATTTGTGGGTGGGTGGCCTGAGGGAAAACAAATGGTGAGATGGCCTGGTCCTTGAGCCAAAATGGCCGGACCAGGCTCAGTTTCAAAATCCTCCCGCCAGCCCCATGATGCTTGAAATTGTTC
>BGPT01001773.1:67562-121217 GCA_003297045.1 Symbiodinium sp. clade C Y103 | reverse complement strand
CCTGTAAACATACCCCAACTGCGCGGCCTGGATGATGGTGATCGGATCTCCGTTTTCCAACGTCACCTCCTCTATGATGCTGGCAACCGCTGTTTGCGGTATCGCCGCCAAGAGTCTGGAGTCGTCCTGCGGATCGCCAGCCACCCTCACAAAGGCCTCCCACAGAGGCTGTGATACCCCATAGTGGGCACAGCACGAGCGCAGCGAAGCATAGGGGGATAGATCTGAAGGCCAGGCCATGCGTGAAGCGCATCATCATCAAAACAAATGGTGAGATGGCCTGGTCCTTGAGCCAAAATGGCCGGACCAGGCTCAGTTTCAAAATCCTCCCGCCAGCCCCATGATGCTTGAAATTGTTCNAAAACAAATGGTGAGATGGCCTGGTCCTTGAGCCAAAATGGCCGGACCAGGCTCAGTTTCAAAATCCTCCCGCCAGCCCCATGATGCTTGAAATTGTTCAGCACTAAAGGCACTCCGTTCTTTTAGTTTCAAAANCCTGTAAACATACCCCAACTGCGCGGCCTGGATGATGGTGATCGGATCTCCGTTTTCCAACGTCACCTCCTCTATGATGCTGGCAACCGCTGTTTGCGGGATCGCCGCCAAGAGTCTGGAGTCGTCCTGCGGGTCTCCAGCCACCCTCACAAAGGCCTCCCACAGAGGCTGTGATACCCCATAGTGGGTACAGCACGAGCGCAGCGAAGCATAGGGGGATAGATCTGAAGGCCAGGCCATGCGTGAAGCGCATCATCATCAAAACAAATGGTGTGATGGCCTGGTCCTTGAGCCAAAATGGCCGGACCAGGCTCAGTTTCAAAATCCTCCCACCAGCCCCATGATGCTTGAAATTGTTCNCAAAATGGCCGGACCAGGCTCAGTTTCAAAATCCTCCCACCAGCCCCATGATGCTTGAAATTGTTCAGCACTAAAGGCACTCCGTTCTTTTAGTTTCAAGTGATATAAGATTCTCAGCTCAACTCGGCTAGCCGTGGGCTGGTCATCTCCAGCGGCTCAGGTCATGGCGGGCCACAGCCTGATGAAGCTCCAGCCGTGCCGCGGTCTGTTTGGTGATCAGCTCCTGGGCATTGTCAGAACTCCAAGAGACGAAACGCACACGTGAATATCATATGAGTACATAACAATCTACTGTGAATGTCCTGATCATATTAGATATGAATAGCACATGGGTCATCTATCCTTCTGGCGGCTCATAGACTTGATGAGATTTGATGAGACTTGATATACTATGCATGCACTCATGGAATCTCATGGTCGGGCGTCTCATGCTGATCACTTCCATGTCAGCCGTCAGCGCCGTCCTTCAGTTCTGCTAACTCTTCAGCGGGACCTCGCTCTGCATAGCCCATGGCTGCCCGGCTCCAATTGCTTCTGCCCTGTTTTGGGGGACTTCTTGACTTGTTTGCAGGCGTTGAGATGCCACAGCCAAGGAACCATGGAAATGATGTGCTCAACCCGCGGGTTCAAATGGTCTTGTATGTCTATAGGTTGCAACATTTGTATAGAGATTTTGGATGATTTTGGACAGGTCAAACACCATCAAACATTGATCAAGGTCTGCAGTGCCAAAACCGCCAGCACCAGTACTTCCAAATCATTCATAACGTTCCGTGTCCTTCCAAGGTCGTGAAAGCACCCTTACAGAGACGCGCGCTCACCAAGACTCACAAACATAATATTCAACGTTTGAACCGAACAACGAGGATTCAAGCACTGAAGTGCCCTGAAACAAATTGAAACAGGCATTTCAATGCAATAATTTGGTGAAACTCGACACGTTGGGAATAGCTAAAGCGGGGCTCCAAATGGCATCTTGCAGCCCACAGCCCTATATGTACAATCTGCAATGGTATGGTACTGACACATACGCAATCAATGTCCACCTGGTTGCGTGGCCGGTGATGTTTTGCCAAATTCTGGCATCTTTGAAGGTGGCTTATCCAAGAACTTCTCTCGCAGAAGTTGTCGCAACTGCTCGCCAGCTTGTTCCATCACTTCAATCGTCGCTGCATCATTTGTCGCCAATGCAATCTGGCAATGTGCGATCAGTCTGCAGCAGCAAGCAAAATCTTCGAAGTCTGCTTGTGCTGCTGACTTCACGGATGCAATCCAGATCTGCTTCAGAACTTTTCGTGGCAACCCGGAAGTCTTCAAATACTCTGCCAATGGGTCTGAATCAAGGGCCGAC
This sequence comes from Symbiodinium sp. clade C Y103, assembly GCA_003297045.1. NCBI lineage: Eukaryota > Dinophyceae > Suessiales > Symbiodiniaceae > Cladocopium > Cladocopium sp. clade C. The sequence continues at coordinate 119,011 of BGPT01001773.1, read as the reverse complement.
TTCCCTGTGGAGAAGGGTAGCAACTTGGCGAACTCCTCTCTGTAGGTTGTCTCCTCCGCCTTGCTCCAAGTGGGCTTTGCAGCTTTGGAGGCAGCATGCGCTTCTGCTCGGCGAAGATCTGCTGAACCCAGGGGCAGCCTCAGCTGGTCGCCACATTGTGCTTGCGGCAGGATAAATTCATTTTTCAAAATGATCCCCAACTTCCCAACTGCAAACATCTGCAAACTATCCCTGGGATGCCCTCCTTGTGCACTTTGCTGCCGCATGTCTGGTTTTTTCAAGGTCGAGCTGGGCCCTACTGCCGCATCAGATGGATCCAAGGAACTCCTTTTCCATCCAATCGTCTCCTGATGACCCCGGCATTTGATACACCACGCGGACCTGGCATCGAAGATTCAGAATGAGTTCGCTCGCATTGATGCAAAACCTAAAAATGGCTCGCACATCCCACGTTGAATGACGGACCTTGTCAGGGAAGACTTGGGTGATGCGGCCCGAACACCAGGAATTTCTGGATTTGCTGAACCTCAGGACTTCCAGCAGCACAACTAATACAAAGTTGGACCCTCTGCAGAGGAAACATGAACTCTGTAAACTTCAACTTTAAAAAAGCTGAAATCAGCTGGGTGTTGGACACTTCAATCCAATCTCCGACCAACCAGGTCCTTTCTTCTGAAGGCTTGTCGGGTGTCCTAGGAAGTACCACAGGAGGACTAGGTGTCCATGATCCCAAATCACACTGCGACATGGGCAACATTTTGATGCCGAGCTGCAGTTTGCGCACATCCTGGAGGGCAAAGTCATGTCCATGGCATCTACAGCGCCAATCTGCCACTTGGCAACATTGTAAGAACATGTAAGAAAGTATGTCTGGCACCAATCCATGATTCTTCCAGTCTTTCGACTGGCCCTTTGAATCAAGGTGCAACATTTCAGCGGCATCATCATCTTGCAGTGAATCTTGCAGGCCATACATGCATACAAAATCATTATATATATATATACCCTCCGGTAATCAAAAATGGCAATGGAAAATGCCCCATTTATAAAGGATTTTCCCATTGAAACCTCAATTTTTGAGGGATTTCCCATTGCCGTGTTTGATTACCGGACGGTATAATTCCACCAGCTTCAGCATGTCACAACCCTCAGCAGCGCGTGTCCTTGGAGCCAAGTGGCACCTTCTTGGTGGCCATTTCTCCTGTCCCCATCTCAGAGGCACCTGGCACCCAAAAAACGGCCTCCAGGTAGGGGGGCGACCTCAGTAGCGCAGCTCAGGCAGCAAGGCATGGTTATCTCCCGCAGCTTAGCACGGAACGAGTTCAATTCCAGCAGCTTCACGTGCCCCGTGCACCAGATTTGACCTTGGGGATGACATGAGAACGCCAAGCCATGCCAAGCCATGCCAAGCCATGCCAAGCCATGCCAAGCCATGCCAAGCCATGCCAAGCCATCCAAGACTGTGAAGATGCTGCCGAAGCTACGTGAGTGGCTGAATATTTCAACTTCGTCACCGGGTGTAAAAATCTCGTCTTGCCTGTGAACATGTCGCACGTGTCGAGACCTTTAGCTTGCAAGACATGATTAAAATTGATTAAACATATTTCAACTATAGATTCGTGCATTAGGGCCATTCAGGCTTCCACGAGTCTTAGATCATTTTCCGAGTTGAAACATGCGCCAAAACAGATGGCCACCGCAGCCAATGCCTGGAGCCTCTGGAGCCACCAGAAGCCCTGGAAGCAGCCGAGGCTGGACTAATCGGAGAACCTTCGTATCCTTGGTGGTTCCAACTACTGATCTCACTATTCATCAGCGTCAAAAAGTGTGATACTGAACATCAACATGATGTTAATATCAAAGACCATGGAAGTGAAGCGTCATTTGATACCTTGAACGCCACAACCATGGCCCAAATATGGCCGGATCCTGGTGCTCGTGCTCTGAGCTCTGCCAAGATTCTGGACCCAGCTGAATTTCCTGGTGCATCCCGTCGCGGGTAGCCACTCCCTCCAGGCACTGCTGGCGGATGGTCCAGCGTTTCTGGCTCGTCGGGCTGGAAGAGGTTGGCCACAGCTTTCATCCCTTGAGCTGCGAGCATCGGGACCTTGGCAAAACATTCCAGCATTTGATCGAATTTCTATGCATTTCATAGACAAGGAACCCTCAGGCGCAGAATGAACTCACAAAATTCAGCGAAATTTGCTGAGATCTGCTGAGAGAGTTGCAGCTGCCACGTCCTCAATGGCATTTCGGACATTGCTCCTGCATTGCACAGGGCCGTCCCCTCACAAACATTCACAAACCACGGGTGATATCCTGTGATATCATGTGACACTTTGACACACAAAGACTTTTGAGAAAAACAGAAAAAAAACAGGGAACGTTATGCTGACTGCAACTCTCCTCAGCATTGCGCCAACTCCAGCTAAACTTGTCACCCAACCGGGGACGGGGCCAACGCCCAGAGACAAACATAAAGCGTCCTTGGGGTGGAGCACAGATAGCGCATGTGTTGCAAATGCAATGTGAATTCATCTCAAATCTGTCGATGAGTGTCGAATGAGTGACGCTTTCAAACTCAATGAATAGTAGCTGCCGTGTGCACTGCTTTGCCTGTTCCTTTGCCAATTGCTTCAAGTCACAGCGAAGTGACAGCAGTTGTGCCGCAAAAGGTCATACTGCTGCCCTTTCCACTCAAGCTTCAATTTGTTGAGTAGCCTGAGTTGAACTGGATAAACTCTGAGCTAACATCCCCTTGGATAGACAAGCAATGAAACATGAATTGAAATAGTCTTGCACACAGCCAAATGAATCACAATTTCCATCATTACCATCATGATGCCATCATGATGCCATCATGACCTGGGCAAAGCAACTTGTTGACATCTTGTTTCGACATGGAGGTCTTGCCCATCTCAATGGCTTCCCGGTAGGAATGGGCTTCACAGCCTGGCTGAGGTTCTTGGTGGTGAAACTATTCTTGATATCTCTTGATCTGGAACTTGAAGCGGTCAGACTTGGAATCCCTTCATCAATCAGTCTGTCATAGTCTGTTGATATCTGTGATCTCTGACGGTCGGGTCAATTCAAACACATTCTTACCGGTAGCACATATGTCTTTGGCAGTCTCTTGCAATAAGTGCATGTGTATGTGGGTCCATGTGCATCTGGCTCTCTGAACTGCTGTGCATCCCCTCATGCAAACATCCATCCCAGCAGGCACAACCAACGCCCCCACCTTTGGGTGGGCAGCAAAAAATGCCAGTGCCCGTGGGTCCGTTGCAGCTCCCACCATAACTCCACTCCGTCTGGTAGACTTCGACTCCCGCGTGGAAAGCACCGGTGCCGATGGCTTTGCACACCATGTTCACCCCGGCGAACTGCTTCCCCAAATCCTCACAGGGGAAAAGCCTCCTGGCTTGGAGCACCCTATTTTCAGACAGACCCAAGCAAGCCATTGGGGTCAAGGAGTGGCTTCATGACTTCCACACAATTTCACAAACATCCTTGATTACAAAATTTGACGATTGTAGGATCGGATCAAAGGGGTCACAATTTGATGACACATGTGACACTTCTAACAGCTAACACTCACTCAAAAGGCCTTACCACATCAAAAGGTTTGATTCAATGCTTGACAATGTTTGACAAGGAACATAAATGTGGAGAACCACAGGCGTATTCGTTGGTTTCCTCCCTCCGAAGAACAGAGCAGCCATGACCTTCAGCCATTCAGTGCTCGATGCTACTCCTCTGAGCTGGGCAATTGCTGGCGAGGGCAACGGCATACGAGAAGTCAGCTTGTTGCCAAGCAAACCGCTGAATCAGCGACGTCAAATCTGGTTGAATCACCAGCAAGTGAGAGAACCAAAAACCAAAAAGACTCAAATCAAGAAATGCAGCATGGGCTGCAAACAACTACACACCTTAATTCAGAATCCTCACACTTTCTGCAGGCAAAGTCCCTCTACTGATATCTCAGCGCCCATCTTTTTACGCATCTCAGGACTGCTTGCGCAATGCTGGTGCTGCCGTTGGTTCTGGAATAGGCTCTGTCTCCTCCACTACAGGACAAAGTGGACAAGTTGAAGAATATCCGGAAGTGGATGAGAATGGACTATGACATGCTATGACAGCTGGTCCTTTGCCCCGAGTGCACCAGGCTGGGTCATCTTAGACATTTGTTCAGCCACAGTTTCAGCCTCCCCATGCTTTGAACAGGAAACATAGCCAGGAGCAAGCTGCAAACCCTTGTGCTTTCAGACCTTCGAAAATGAGAAGAGGCACCAGCAAAACTACTTTACAGAGCAGTCTTTCACCAATCTTTTCGTGCTTTTCTCGCATCAAAGTATGGGACAAAGCTGACAAAGCTCGAGTCTTGAGACGGTCACATTTTGTGCGACAAAGGCGTATGCTGGAAAAAATGCAGCAACGCCTGTAAAACCAAAGTTCATGCAGTGATGTGCATTGATACTACTGCAATATGATAGTCTGGTGGTGCAGAAACTCTTCGCACCATGAGCTTCAAAAACTTCTAATGCATTTCTAATGCCAAAAGAGGCTTCACATGGCCATGGCTTCACCCTTTCAGAGGCGCCAGCTTGAGAGACTGCACGATGTAATCCAAATATTTTTTCCCCGTTGGCCCCTTATAGGCAGCATCGATGCGGTTCAGCGGTGCCTGTGCCACTGCAAAGGTCACTGCTCCTTTTCGAAGGATTGCCTGTCCAAAGGTGGACAGCGGTGGCACATCGCCTGGTGGCGGTGGTTGGGTCAAGGCTTGCGACAATGGCACCAGGGATTTTCCTCCAAGTCCTTGGACCTGGTCAGATTCCTGGCCCAAAGGACGAACACTTGAAGCCTCGACCTTGGTTGTGGCGTGCCATGACAGGATGGACTGACCCTGTCCTTCGGTGATCTGAAAATCCACAATGCTGATGTCAACCTGAGGCAATTCCATGCCTACAGAGGTAGCCAAGGCTTGCTGCCCTGCACGCATCAGCCATTCTGCGATGTTGGCCCCAGTCACATTCCCCAGGGCCACCTCCTTCCAATTGCTTCGCTGCTCATCCCCTTGCCGTGGCATGTACTGAGCGCTGCGGAGCAAAGCAGGCAAAGTCAGGCGGGCACATCGCAAAGTAACCATTTCATTTGGTTCGTTCTTTTGCAGTTTGGCCAGCTCATCGGGATCCACACTCATAATCAATCTCCCAGCATAGCTGTCAAATTCCTTTTGCCACGTCACAGGGAGCTGAATGCTAAAGTCACCACTTCGGCTGTCCACCCTTTCCAGATAAGGATCTCCTGTTGGGGTTGCCGCAGTGTACTGCACCTCCTCAGCATAGGCTGGGCCCGTCAAAGCGCTCAAGGTGCTCACAGCACCCAGGAGCGCAGCACGACGACCCGGGACCTTCAACTCCTGCGTTGCTGGGGTCCAGCACCAATGGGCGACGCTCCAAAATGCAGCCAGCAGTGCCAACCGCCGAGCTCGTACCATGGGAGACATTGAAAGAACTCAGGAACGACAAACCACTGATGGCGATCAATCCCGCAGACCTCTTGTATATGATTGGATATGTGATATGCACGGCTTGAATGCAACCATAGAAACAAACCAATGGAACATGTCTTTTGCATGATGCCGCATGACTGTGACATGGACATGCCATTACTTGTGATCTCTTGTCTTGACAGCTTAGGGAGATGGCGAGCAAATGAAGAAGCAAATCTCAAAGCTGCTTGCATGGGCAGAACTGAGATGATGCCACCTCTACAATGTCTACACCCCCTCAAACCCCGTCCCTGTCCCACCTGCTCTGCAGCCTCTCTCTTTGCTTCTTCAGCAGCATTCGCCTTGGCCTCACAATGCCAGGCCAAGTGTAGAGGATCTCTGTGATGAAACCAAGGCAGGGCAAGGTGACTAGAATCACTAGAAAACACACCATTCAATGCCAACTTTGAATTGGACCTAGACTCTCTCATGACTGCAGTTGATCGCTGCCTTTTGGGATATGCACACGGATTGTGGAGGAAGCTAGTCGGAATGCAGGTGGCTGTCGCTGCTTCCAGCCTCCTCTCTCGCTTCTTGTGTCACCTTTCGTGCGACTTTCAGTCTGGCCTTTGCTTCTGCCTGGTAAAGAAACATGTTCAGCTGAGCTAACCATTCCAAGGACGGGACTCCACGAGCCCAAAGAAGAAGAAAATTCAAAGTAGATCAAAGTAGGCAAGAGGCCAACAGGATCACTGCTTTAAGACTCTGTTGTTCTTCTAAAGTCAATGTATGCATGCGTCTGGGCAAAATTGGGGCACTCAATTTATGGACCATTTGATGGTCTATTTCAGCATTGAAAACCCGTGCCTATAAGTATCTCCACTTTCTGGGCACATCCACTATTGTTGGTCCAGTCCCCTCAGCTTCTGCAGCTTGGCTGGGCCTTGTCTGAGGCACGTTCATCGGCCTACAGGTAATACCAGTGGTTGACTGCAAGGACATTACTGACATCGCAGAAAGCTGGCCTTTGCTTTTGCGGCTTTCAAGGCTGCGTCCTGTGCCTGGCATTCATAGTGCAAGCAGAATTGTCTTCATTAGTCTCATGCTGTCTCATGTTTCTAGATTCTTGTAGAACTATTGTGAGATATCTCCATTTTATGATGGTGAATCGATGGTCTGTCCTCCTCTGCCGCTTTGTCGGCAGCATACTCAGCCGCCTGCTTCTCTGCAGCCTCTTGTCCAGAGCAGCCGGGGCAACACTGCAGTGACTTCAGCCGCAGTCATGCATTCGCAATGCATCCATAGGGTAATCAAGAGAGTCACAAGAGTAAAACTGCACAGCCTGACGAGCTTTGTTTCTAGCCTGTCCAGGCAAAAGTCTTTTCGGAGAATGGAGATAAGATGCTATTTGACAACAATGAGGGCACATTCAAAAAAACAGGGAAACAATGGAAATCGCATAGCTGTGGCCGGCCTCAGCATCTGCTTTTGACTGCGCGACTTCCTCAGCCTTAACTGCCCACACTGATCTTCAAACATCAAAAACCATCGAACATCTGCGGCACACCTGCTTTCGCGCATCAGCTTCAGCAGCTCGTGTTGCCTGGGAATCGCATGACAAACGGCCGGCGTGGATTTGATGGAATTACAGTACTAGGAGTCGCGCCATCTACTGTATCAGCAAAGGCCCCCGACAAAATAACAAACATGCACAAACGCTCATGGCTCACACAGATTGACAATGATGGGAGAAAACTATGGGCCTCTTTTAGGGCCTCTGTCCGAGCGATTTCAGCTGCTTCTTTGGCAGCAGCCTCCTCGCAGAAACACAACCAAAGTGATGCCTACCCAGGACCAGGCTGGCTAATCCAGCAGCTTAAGGATGCAGGGCAGTGACCACAAAGTGCAAATATCAAATAACCTTGACGCACTAGACTACCCAGCACAAAAAGGCTCTTCCTCCAAAATCCAATCTCTCTCTCAACAATGCTCAATAATGCTTAAGTGTATTTACCTGCGACCATACCCACATATTCCCCATGTCTTCCTCTTGTGTGGTCCTTGGCCAAAGTCTTTGCCTGGGACTTTGCCTGATCCGCGGCGATCTTTGCTGCCCAGTCCTACGGCTTGAACTGAGATGCAAGGGCATTCCGGGCAGAGATGCGATGAAACATCACGCCAAGACCTCCTTCGTTTGGGAGACCTGCGTCATAATAGCCATAGTTGAAGGGAATCCAAACCCCAAAACCTTCTCCAAGACCGTTTGTCATCCTTCGTGAGCTAATGTGCAACAATGACTTTAGGTTCCAGCTTGTGGCACTCACACAGTTGCCTTCTTTCCTTGAGCGCGAAACAAGTCCAACAGGAGCAAATAGCCACAAGGGCTCAACATGTATCGCACGCTCTGAGGTGGGCTCTCGGGTGGAATTCCATCAAGCTTCCAACGGGTCTGCATGCCAAAGTAGAACTGTGTGATGCCAACCAAACCAGATGGGAAGCGCCAACTTTATGCCTAGCAGTCTAGCACATGTAGTCAGGTTCGGCAGCGCAATCCGCGCCGTTGCAGAATCTCTTGCAACATTCCGCGCTTCGGCTCATCCCTGAGACTCCGTTCTCATCGTGCTCTGCAGTCATGGACACAGTGGCAGTGTCATGGCTTCTGCAGAACATCAAAATCCATCAAAATCCCAGGGCCTGGAATCAACTCCAGGAGGCATCTTCATCTTCCATCATGGTCAGGCTAAGGCGCCCATTTTTGGTGGATTTCACCCAAACCTCGGCAACAGCAGCGCCTCATGAAGCAACTGGGATCAAAAGCACATGTTGACACGAACACATGTCAACATATACATGCATGAACAAGAAAGTACAGACATATGCAAATGGGTGTGTATATGTATATATCTGTATGTCTATATATATAAGATTGTATATGCATATTCGTATCACACCATACTATCACGATCTATAACGCAATTATTTGTAGTCTGTTGTGATGTCTATGAATGTTGTATAATCTATGTATAGTTCCGATGTCATTATGCTGTGAGCATTGATGAGAACATAAAGTGTTCGATGCCGCCGATATCCGCCGATGTAGCACTTGAAAAGAGTCTGAAGCAGTTTAGAGGTATATCGCAACAGAAACACCTTCGGATGGATGAGCACACAATTTCCACAAATCATCCTAATTCAACAACGGCAGACATGCTCAGGAAATCCCGTGCTCATCCATCCAATGTACGCGACTTGTCTTCAGCTAGAAACCATCACCTCCTGTCCCAGCTCAACTTCATCCTCAATCTTTTCCACAAATCCATTCCTGAGACAGGAGATATGTACCAACCCATCGCGTGTGGCGCCAATGTCCACGAAAGCCCCATACTCAGTGATCTCCACGATTGTTCCTTTGTGAGCTGATCCTGGGTGAAGTTCTGCTATCCGCTTCGGCGGCGTGTACCGTTGCACATCCTCTTCTGCAACTCTGCTCATAGCTGGTCCACCATCGGGATAATCCCACCGAATATTGAGCGTTCCATCAGGATTGACTTGATCTACCACACCTGGATACCAATTTCGCAAATCGCCTTCATCAAACACAGCTTCAACCTTCTCCCCTTCCTCCAGAACCTTCATCATGCTCGCCCCCCATCGACGATGGAAAGCTGACCAACCAATTCTCGAAGTGTCAAGGCCAATGTTGCACCTCACTTCCGGAGTGCTCGTTCTGAAATTTGCCTTTCTGAAAGCTGGGATGGCAGTTTTCAGAGGCATAGTGAAATCGGCAGTGAAGGTCAACAAGGAAAAACTCGCAAAGCAGCAGCGGCAGCAGGTCATACCACCCACACCACCTTTGTAGTTGCCAGGCTTCATGCTACACTTGTGGGTCAGGGAGCCAAAATGCAGAGCAGGGTCATGGTGATGCCCAAACGGTACACACAAACAACAACCTGAATGACAAGAAAGGAATAACAAAAGCAGCAACAGGAAGAAGAGAAAGAGAAAAGAGTACGTAAGAATATGAAGTGACTTCCACTCCAGTCACTCTAGTCTGGTGCATTTCAATTCAAAACTCAGGTACTAAAGTAAGTGGATGTGATTGATTCAAATGCCCACGCCCTCCGAATGCTTCTCCTTGGCTTCCTTTTTGTACTTGGCCTCGGCAAGGCTGCACTTGTCGGCTGGCAGCCCAAAGTGGTGGATTTCAGTGTGACCTAAGCCTGAGCTTCAATTATATACATCTTGCTGGCTCTCTCCAGGGTCTCTGCTCCGAAGCAGCGACTTATAGCGACTTCACTTGAAGGGGACCATTGGTAGTCCTTGATCCTCAACGCCAAGTGACAAGTGCTTCTTGCAATGCGCCCTCTTGAGCACCTTGCTCTGCAGCCTGCTGGTGGCAGAGCCAGGACGGATCCAGGAGGGTAACAAGCGCCGTGTGAAATAGCTTGCCTAAACACCTGGCCTGGAAGGCTGATTTTCTTGCTGCAGCTGCTGCTGCTTTCTGAGCAGTTTTGAGTCCCTGCAAAGTCGCTTTATCCAGAGCCTTTCAGGACGCAAAAATGAACACAAAAAACAAGGCATGCAGTTGCTATGAACTGCGCATACTGCAAACCAGTTGGCCTCAAGTGCAGCCTGCTCAACCGCTTTCTCCAGCGCAAGCGCAGCAACCTCCAAATGTGTCCCAATCATTACTTCATCTCAATTCTTCTCATTTGCAAGAGTCTATATGATCTATATGATGTTTTGATTGGTCGACCGCTCACCTCACTCGCCGTTTTGAAGTCCATTTTTTCCCGAACCTCAGAAGCCACTCCGGAATAAAAGTGTTGCTTGCTTGGCTTTGTTGATCTTGACTGGTGTTGTCCTCAGTGAATGGCCTCCTATGGCATCCTACTAAGCATGCGAAAAGCAATTTCACTGGAAGGCGGTTGGGCAAGATCTCAAGGACTGACGGCTACAGGGTGTAGCACATGGTGATACCACCTCTTGCTCATGACTTCTGCCAACAAATGGGGTTCCTTGCTCGCACCTGTCTTGTTGAGGCAACGATAGCGCTAGCTGGTCGCGTTTGATTTGATCTACGTCACGTCCGAAAGGCATATTTTTCAAGACTTTCCACTGGCTCTAGCAGTGGGGATGTGCGGCGCCGAGATACTGTATGAATGCAATGCAAGCAAACCAATGCACATTTTTGATGATTGACCCCACATGACCCACACAGTACGATCAATCCTCACTGCGACTGCTAGCTGCATCGACAAGAAAAAGGGCGTGATACGTTGACGTGTCACCTCTGATGCTCTTGGAAGGCTTAGCCGCTTAGCCTGTACCTTCCTGGTAGTTTCAAACCCATCTATAGATATCTACCAGTCAATTGGTATGGCTGAAGCAAACATATTTCAAATACCGCGGTATGGCAGCTATTCATTGTGACCTGTGACTGTCAAATTTAGTATTGCCACAAGCTGCATTGCGGCTGCCTGAGAAAATCACGGCCTGGCTGCTGGCAGATACTGTGAGCAAAGGTTCCGCCTCATCTTCACAAAGGGAGAGGAAACTCAAATCAAATCTGCGACAGTTCTTGGATCTTTTTAGAAGATTCGATTCAAATCTAACCTAATATAATCGAATTACGAGCTATGATGAGCCATGGGGATTTCAAGTGTATCTTGATTGACTTCAGTTGAACTGCCACATATTGCCACAGGACAATGCAGCTGCGAAAGGAAAGGGGCTCCCTTCCGTGCACAGCGATAGAGGCGCAGCTTGCACCCTATCCTTTGATGATCTTTGCTGTGTAGTCTTGCAAGTAGCTGGATTGTTGCCCAGGCATCCAATGTCAACATTGAAACTATTCAAACTTTAAACCGCAACTTGTATTTCTGTGGCTTGGCCCTAGGGTGCATCTCCCTCTCCAAAAAGAAAGGCGTCTTGATGCAGCTTGAGCCACATCTTTGATGGCGTCAGGGCCAGAGATACACCTCTGACTCTTCCCTCTGCCATGAGCACTGCTCACTGATGTGCCTCAACTCAAGTGATTCGGCAGGATTCGGACATGAGGTTGCTGTGGCTCTCCGTTATCTCAGAACGCTTGCTGAAGAAGCTGCAATTTGCGGCTGAGGCTCGTGTTGCTTCAGAGGACTCAGTGGCATTCGTCTTGTACTCCAGCTGAATCCGTGCAGTGTGTTCAACTGTTGCATCCTGGCAGGGCAACAGTTGACGCAAGATCAACGCAGCTCTGCTGGCAAGGCCTCCACTGCGGTATAGGACCTTGGCACATGCAGCAGAGCGGGACGGTGCGAGCAGAACATCAGAACATCTTCAGATTCCAAGCCCTAGACCTGTTGGCGCTGGCTGTGGCCTCCAGGCCAACAAAGATCAAACACTGGAGTTCTCTCAAAAGTCAGTGGGATCACAATCGCTTGTACCAGCACAGCCCCAAACTGTTGACAGTGGCGGCCTTGTGGTCTGCAAGACCATGCGCTTCAGCGACCCCGATGCCTCGTCCTGTTGCCTAAAGCACTGTGTGGTTTCAATTAGATTTACCTAATTCTACCTAAATCCTGCGAAATAATGCTAAGCTACTAAATGATCCTAAAATTCTCAAATGAGCAAATTCAAGAAGGTGATGAAAGTTGCTCCATGGAACAAATCTCATAGGGCGCAAGAGAACAGAATTGGCGCCTGTCGTTTCGCGGTAGCAGTGGAAGTTGCAACAGCGTAGCCTGTTCCGGCAGCAGCGCCCTCTGCTTCTTTCTGGACTGTTGCCTGCAAGGCATGATACTAAGCTGTCAGATTGAGCAAATAGGACCCGCATTTGGCTACCGTGGGCTCAGTATATGCACATGTAACTATATATAACATGTGTTGTATGCAAATAAGCAAACAGATAGGTAAATAAATATATAATAGATAATATATGATAATATTATGGTGTAGACTGGTGTAGATACGTGTCTGCAAGTGTAATACATGCATCTGCATATTATGTGTCTGTGTGTATGTGTGCGTGTATCATATAGTATGACACATGCAGTGCTTTCTTAAGTTCATACATCTGGACATTGTAATTTTGCCCTGTGTCTGTCCTTTGTATAAACTTGTACAAACCTTGCCTTATTCGTTGCTGCCACATGTGGCTTGCCATGTAAGGTGCCAACGCGAACTCATCAATATCTGTGTCTGGATCTTCAGCTCATGAAAGCAGAGCTCATCCGCAGGCCTGAACCCCATTCACTTCCTCCACAGCTTCCGCTTGGCTTCGGGAGGTTTCACGCACTGTGCTGTCCTGCCAGCACAGTTCGAATGTTTTCAGCTGCAGCCCTGCCCAAGGCTTGCATGATGCGACAATATGCACCAAACATCATCACGAAAACATTTTGGACAACGGAGGCAAGTGTGTCAACTTGAGCAGTATCCGTCTGAGCTGCTTTTTCGTCCGCAAATGTGACATTCAATCGTTTTCACTGCCCAGAACCAGGGCCGACGCGGCGAAAAATACCTTGGCAAGATTTGGCACGAGCCAGCCACTAAACCTATCTGAAACTGGACACAATACACGTTTGAATACACTTGACATGATACCACTCTCGAGCTGAAGATTTGAAGATTCCCTCTATTTACCTCTTCCTTGACTCGATTGACTCCAGACATCTCCGGACTTCGGCCAAAGTGGCTGAGGTGAACTTCATGGCCAAAGCGACCCAGATTCTTCACCTGGGCTGTGGCTGTCGAGGTGATTGCTGCAGCGATGATTTCTGGGCAGCTCTCAGCCATTTCTCAGCCTCCCACCCTCTTGGACTCCTCAGTCTCGGAAGTGACGGCTTCGATGCAGGGATCATCTGCAACCTCCTCTCGTGGCACCTCGGTGGTACCAACTCTTGTGACCCCAGATGACCCCAAATGACCCCAGAGGACCCCCGCAACCTGATCCTTGCTGCATTTGCTGCAGGCAAATCATCATTTTGTGTTTCGAACTAGGTTTCTACAGCACCAAGTAGGCAGGACACACGGTGAGACACTGATTGGATGATCCATCTGACACTTGGCTGGTCAAGTCAAATGCTGTGCCGTTTTAAGGCCGGCACTCGCACAAAAAGCGGGTGCTCTTCACAAGCTTGGTCCATCCACTCATGCAGCTCTTTCACATCAGTGGCATGGTACAACCTGAAGGTGGCCATTCCGACAATGGTGCAGTTGCATGCAGTGGCCATCATGTTTGTGCCATGGCAAGTCATTGATTGAGGTACAAATGCTAAGGCTGGATCAACCCGCCCGGGCACATGAGATAAGCGTAGACAGACAACAAGCCATAGCTGATGATTCGTCTGCGGGCGTTCTTGCCTTAGCTGCCGTCAGGTCCATATTCCAACCTGCGCCGTATTTGTACGAGTTGTTTGATGCGCTTTGCAACTGGAAGACGCTTGAAGTGAGGATCCGGAAAGCAGAAAAACATTTTCTCCAACTGGCCTTTCCTTGGTTCAGCGCCGTGTGTGGTCGGATATCTTATGCAATGATCTGCTTTTGATTTGTAATGAAAGCTGAGGATCTGCACTGATCTGCATTCCACTTTTACTGCTGCTGAGTGTCCTGAAATAATTCGGCAAGAACTTCATGGCATTTGTCCGAATAACCTCGACATCGGTCCAGGACTCTGGCAAGTGAAGCAGATTGAAAAACATAAAATTAATGAAGCTGTTGAGATGCTTTTTCCTCAGTCCACAATGTCACTCTGTGATGCTCGGTGCCACTGTATTTTTTTTACAAGGCTTACAGCCATGACTTCGAACATCCTCTTGTTCAAGTACAAGTGCAGCGTCCAAGCCTTCAAAGGCTATGTCCCTTGATGCAGATCCCAGGAAACAAGACAAAGCACAAATGGTTTTGATGGCGATGTACGGGTGATGGGTGATGGTGGACGCTCGCCAAGAAGCCGATACGTTGTGATGCGAAGGTGTGCCTTCAGCACCCTGGCGCATCGCCTGAATTCGCTTTCCAACGTAGTTTGTGACTTGCTCACGGATCTCCATGCCAAGCATCAGCCTAAGTCCACGGCTGGACCAATGCCACAGAAGACTACAAAATGTCACTTGTACTTGTATTGCAGTATATTACTTTATATCGTATATATAAGAATGCATCTGAATGTCACCTTCCGTGAATCTAACTTCATCCAAGCAACTTGTCCGGAAACTTTGGGCTCAAAGCCATTAGCAGCCCTCCGAATCCACAACCCACATCTAGAAATCGAACCTGATGCTGCCCCACCTGCAGTTTCATGGTGGCAGTTGCGGGGCAGTCCGCGCCCTCTGGGAACGACTGGGATTTTGGGTGATAATAATAATATGCGAAACCCCAAGTTGCTGACCTTGCCACTGCACTCGGGACGCACGGTGCCATCTGGATACCTTAAAGTGCAAAAGTGAAAGACACTCAGGGACTGCTGACCTGCCTGTCTCTCCGCTTTGGCTTTGAAGATCTCTGAAGTATGAAGGCTCTGATGCAAATCCGCTGCAGGCAAGTGTCTGGATAGGGTATTCTGATGTATTGAGAAGCAACGCATCTTCCACTCCACTGCCAGGACTGCCAGGGAAGAATTTGGGAAAATGGACGGACCAGTCAACGTGATCTGGAGAAACCTCAGGATCGAAAGATTCCCACGTAGCAGACGTAGCAGCGACTTGACATAGATTCACCATCACTTTCACCATCACTAAGGCACTAAGGCACTAAGGCAGCGGCTGGATAGCAGTCACCCCAGTCGCATAGTGGATTGCAATGTGCCCGTTGTCGAAAGTCTGCTTTCTTGGGCTTTTCAATCTTTCCTATCCACGTCGTGGACACCCAGGCACGGCACATGGCAGGTCAACACGTTCCAATACGTTCCATATTTGATTGATGCTAAGGGGTACTTCCCATCACTGCTGTATGCAACTCTTGTGGGTCCTGGCTGAGACGATTCTGCCGGAGTTTCGGACTCCATTGCGAACGCCCGGGTGATGGAGTGAGTTCTGAACCTCTACAGGAAACCCTTCAGACCTATTGGCAATTCTGAAGCATCTTCAACGAACAAAGTCCCTAGAGTACATTGCTTGTACAAGTTGCTTCATATTATTCCCTTTGCCTTTTACCATTTCACCCTGGTGGGTGCTCCTTTTGCTACTCCGCCCCTACCGCTTGTCTGATCTTGTGTTGCGGCTGTGCGTGCTTGTGTTTGGATGGCATTGCCAGCTGCGACCTTCATAGTTTTTGAATGTTTTTGATCTGCCATTGCTTGAGCACAACAGCTGCACAGCCATCTGGATCATCTGGATCTGACAAGTTCCGCTTCGGGAATCCCATGATTGCAATAAAGTGGGCCACTCCAGAATTTCACAGCTCCTCTGACTGCACCGAAGTGGCCGAAGCCTTTGCTGAAGCTGTAGCAGAGGCCTTAAGCTGGACATGGCACATGATATGCAAATGAAATGCAAATGAGATGCAAATGATCAAAAAGATTTCAAACAAGGAAGATTATTTCAGATCAACACCTTTGTGGCAGACTGGGTGCCCAGCTGCGCTTTTCTCGCGAGCCTGGGACCTTGCTGTAGCTTGGAACGTCCTCAGCTTGCAGCTAATGAAACCGAAACCAGGAGCAATATTGTTAAATCATGCTCATAAAAACCAAACGATTAGAAACATATAGAAACGTCAGGATACCGTCCTGTTTGCACTCGCATCTTTGGTGACAACGGCCACTTCGGTGGCCTGCATCACAATCAATGCTTCATAATGCTTCGAACAGCATCACCACGGGAAGCCTCCAAAAATCAGAAACTTGCAGAAGGCCTTCTCAGTCGCCGTGGCGTTTATAGGCTTGCGAAAATTCCTAGGGGAATTCAGCATGACATACACCCTTGGCAACTTCCAATCCTTGCTCTCGGAAAGAAAACCAATCCCAAACCTGCTGGAGGTCCAGTGAGGTTCAGGCAACTGCTCTGTGACCGTCTTTGTGGCGGTCGCTCGAACTGCGGTGGCTGGTGTTTCCACCTGCGGGGTGAGCACTGCCTACGAACAACAGTATGGGAAAGTACTCCCGCAGTCAACTGTCCCAATGAGACAAAACAGGATAAACTCGCACCTTGCATGCATTCACACTTCGGTGGGAATTTTGAGGCAACAGCTTGCTTGAGGTCTTGCATGAGTTGTAGTGGGCGAATAGAGGTAACATTCTCAAACGTAACTACGGACCGCAAGCCAGTACTTCAACAGGCCCCCTTCAATTTCCAGAGCATGTAAGGAGCGACCCCGAGGTCTGCCTCAATGTTTGCACAGGCCTTGCCCTCAAGCTTGACCTCCTGGTAATTCAAAAGGAAGCAAAAGTGAAAGGCGTGAGCGGCGTGAAAAGATGTGACCACAGCCGATTTGAAAACAATCTCGGGATATCTCGGGCTCCTTCAAACAGCGTGGGACTTTCTTGCACTCCTTAGCTTTCAGCAACAGCAAGTGACATGTCTGACATGCATAAGAAGACTGCAACCTAACGCCCGAAAGACAAGAGATTTGTCCCTGAACGGACGTGCGCTTGGCTCCCGACGTCGCCTTCACAAGGCATGCAAGAAGCCTTGTTGTCTTTTCCAGCTTTGCATACTGAACCCTCCTGTTCACACAAAACTCTGTGCAGGTGGTGTACAAAAGCAGTTACCGCCTGATGCCACCTGTAGTATACAATAGGATCCTGTAGGATCCTGTAAGCGTTGCATTCGTGACCGGGAATGGCTTTCCCCGCGTCCATGGCGTCCTTGCAAACATACGGGAAGTACTCTGCCGGGAAGGCGCTGCAGTCGCTGCCGACCCCAAATTGGGCGATGCAGGAGCGCTCCCAATGCCAGAACTCACCTGGAGGTGTGCCATGCTGTGCCAAAATCACCACACTTTGATTCTGAGACTTTGATGATCTGCATTCTGCACTGAAAGTCTTCTCCAACCGAAGCCTGGCTGGCAAAGGCAATCACCTGCGAACGCCAAAGCAAGCTCGCCATGCGGTCTATCAATCTTTGGCCAGGTTTATCATGCATTTAGCTGCTTTCACGTGCCTAGAGTAAGCGAAATCTTCCTGGGCTGATGACAACCAGGACACCCCAACAACTGTCAAAATCAATCTGCCAAACTGATGTGCGATGTCGATCATGTTGGATCATGTGGCAATAAGGACGGGCCAGGAGGCTGAAGCTCCAAGACTTGGAAGATGGGCGCAGCCGAGCTGTTCAACCTGGTCCGCTAGCCATGGAGCCGCTCATGAAGCACTGGTTTGCTTTCAAACCAAGGGCAGGGCGCATGACCGAAGGGCTCAATTGGCAGCGTTGGATGGCCTGGCAGTCATGCAGCGCCGGCACCAAGGTACAAACGACTGACAATCAATCCATGTGTCTGGCCGTGGAAATTCCGAAGGACCTGCCCAAAAGAGTAAAATCGGTGTTATGTTGGCGCTTGCGGTCCCACACAAGCCTCCAGATGCCAAACGAAATATGCTGTCGGCCACTTGGCCATGAAGAAACAGCAGCAAGGGGCTCAACGCCATGACCTCAGCGGCAGCGGACGTTGATGGCCGTTCCCTTCAAGTTGCACCCAGTTCCAGTAAAACAAATGCGTGTAGGTCCCTATAGTCCCAAAATTTGGGACCCAAACAACTTCGAGCCAATATTGCAAGATGATATCGAGAGTCAATTGAGAGATTTTAAAGTTTAAAGTGATTTGATTTGAAAGATATTCAAATGTCTGTAGTCCTGAACATTATTGTGTCGACCCAAATGATGAGGCAGCAGCTTCGTTGAGTGCTGACACCAGCTCAGGGGGTTGCCAGGAAGCACCCCTGAATGTGCCATCTAGGAGCCAAATGGTGAACCGGATGATGTGACCAACAAAATCCAACAAACAACGGCTGATTTCGCCCCAAACATCCTTCAACGACGTCATACTACGTCCAAGTGCGTTTCGGCGGAGGAGCCTTGACTGAGCAAACGTCAATGGATAACAATGGCATCCTGATTTGACACCTCAAGTGAACGGCGCCGTGACTGGAACTGGGCATCACTGCCCGAGCTTTAATTCTGCCAATTGAAACCGATGGCAAGTTGGCCAAATTTGATGCGCCCGCAGGCTCTACATGTTGGCAAAGCCTGGAGTTGGGCACATCAATAAACTTCCGAGAGCTTTCCGAAACAAAAGGACAGCTCACGTAACGCCTCAACGTTGGCGTTCGAACTAGAGCTCAGCACAAGCTGAGCAGTTTCACAAGTGCGTTTTCAACGGCACGTCCCTTCCTTTCCACCACATGTGTCAGGAAGTTGCCTTTCAACTTCAAAAAGGTCTACCATTCAGAACGCTTTTCCAGCATCACGCCTCAGATTTAGAGGTGAGGTATCACCGGTAGTAGCCAACATTGTCTACAAAATCCGGAGGTTTCTGAGAAGCGAACTGCTGGAAACATTGGAACTTCGGATCCGCCAAGGCCTTGAATCATTGCTGCATCTCGGAGTTCTTGGTGTTTCATGTACAAATCCTGACAACAAGTCGCGTGGGACTCAGTACTAGCCGTTAAGCGGCTTCATGTGCTCGTGCTCCAGTCCTCCACCACTACTGTTCGATAGAAAATGATCCAAAATGCCAGGGAGACCACCGTCCAAACGGTGTTCTCCAATGCCTGGGACTGGGAGCGTGTGCATGAACGCTGAGACACCACATGACACGAGTATGAGGAGAAGGCCCAGCCTTTGGCTCTTCCTTAGGTTCCTCTGATTGGTCCTAAGCTGCAAGAGCTAAGTTGAAAGCAGCGGAAGCTGTTGAAACATGTTGAAACTGCCTGAAACTGCTACAAACTGTCCGCATCTGTACGCCAAGAAGCTGCAACATCTCTTACATCGTTGGTCAATGCCCCGGCCCTTGGCTTGCTGCGTCTACCTGGGGCAACGCTGCTGGAGGAGTTTTTAGGATGCCGCAACGTGCCACGCAAACCTGACACTCTGCCTTGGTCTTGCTGCGGTCCAAGAAATCCGGTAGGAAGTACCTGCATGAATGGACCACTGAAAAAACAAAAAAAATCAGGATGCAGAAGCGCCTACTGTTATCCCCAAAAATCTCTGAGATATCCTGTGCTCATGATGCAGTGTTGTCTTGTATCAGAGACTAAACATCCCCAACAGCAGTAGCGGCCCAGGTCGCAAAGAGGTGAGCCAGCGCTAAGAGAAAACTTGCAACCAGAACTCTTCGCACCGCCTCAGACTGTGACTTTCAACATCAAATTGCGTCTTGACGAGGCCTCATGCGGCGCTGAGCCAAGGGTCAGGCTTTGCCGGCCATGGGGCTAAGCAGCCAAAATGCTGCGCTGGGCTGAGAGTTCTTTTTGGCCGCTAAGGCTAGGCGGACAGGCATTGAGCCAGATCATACAGCGGGTCAACAAAGTTTGGCCCAAGAACGAATGCTGAACCTCGGGCGATGGCCAACTTGACCCACGTGGATCATCATCGGTTGTGACTGCGTCATTACTGCGTCTATAACACGGTAGTTACAACTCTCGCTATAGGACATGATGTTGAGGGAATTCAGATTCAAACAACCTTGTCAGGGCACGGGCGAAGTGAAAGTCGACGGCAGGATCGCCTATTTTTTACATTGAAACCGTGCCGAAACAAAGCCAAGCTGAGGCATTGCTGACTATTCCGTGTTCATTGACACCAACAACCTCCTGAACATGTTGAGGCAGCTACGGAGCTTCCCTTCCTGGCATTTGCATCTTTCAGCTGGCCCATGGCTTCGAAGCAACAGGCCAAATTGTTCACTGAGACCAATGTGGACGAATGCTCCGCACCGAGGGTGCGCCCTTGGGCCTCCAAAGCTCTCCTGTAAAGCGGCTCTGCATCTTTCAGCTGGCCCATGGCTTGGAGGCAACCTGCCAAATTGTTCACTCAGACCAACGTGTCAGGATGCTCGGCACCGAGAACGCGCTCTGGCCTCCAAAGCTCTCCTGCAGAGCTGTTCTGCATCTTTCAGCTGGCCCATGGCTTGAAGGCAACCTGCCAAATTGTTCACTGAGACCAACGTGTCAGGATGCTCGGCACCGAGAGTGCGTTCACTGGCCTCCAAAGCTCTTGTGTAGAGCCGTTCTGCATCTTTCAGCTGGCCCATGGCTTGGAGGCAACCTGCCAAATTGTTCACTGAGACCAATGTGGATGGATGCTCCGCACTGAGGGTGCGCTCCTTGGCCTCCAAAGCTCTCCTGTGGAGCGGCTCTGCATCTTTGAGCCGGCCCATGGCTTTGAGGCAAAGCGCCAAATTGCTGACTGAGGCCAATGTGGACGGATGCTCCGCACCGAGGGTGCGCTAAGCCTCCAAAGCTCTCCTGTAGAGCCGTTCTGCATCTTTCAGCTGGCCCATCACTTGGAGGCAACAGGCCAAATTGTTGACTGAGACCAATGTGTCAGGATGCTCGGGACTGAGGGTGCGCTCCATGGCCTCCAGAACATCGCTCAGCAAAATCTTGCTCTCCGGGAAGTAGCCTCGCTTCCACAGAGCATCCCCCAAGCGCGCTTTTGCAGCAATCTTGAAGCCAGGATTCTGAGCAGCGGCTTCGCGAGCTCGGAGAGCATCTAACAGCCGAGCTCGAGCGTTGGTAACTCCGTGTTCCCCAGCCACCCGGAGAACCACACAGCAGCGCTCTGGCTGCCTTAGCTCATTCAGCAGCTTGTCACCGAGATTCGTGCCCGGTGGCTTTCCCGCTGCTTCCATCTCAGGTGTTGGCCTCACTGAAATGTCGTAGGCGTTCTCCGGGTCGATCAGCAAAGGAATGCAGAACGCAGCACGTGGTGGATACTCACTCCTCACATACTCTTCACCACGAAGTGCCACATCCCGCTCGATCATGTTTCTAAAATTATTGTCTAAGAGTTCCATTTGGTCTGCCCATCGGTCAGGAGATTTTGGGACACTGTGCATACCGCGCCTCCACCAGGCGTTTGCGCTTTCTCCCTCGGTTTTCAGTGAGGCCCATACCTCTGCAGCTTGCTTCTCAAAGGCCGTGATGTTTCTGAAAGGCAGCTCTCCTGTGTAGTGAAAGAATGCCTTGGCACCTGGCCCTGCTGACAAATCAATGGCATCTTTCCATACAATGATGCCAGCTCGAAGATGCTTCCAGGAATGGTCGAAATCCTCGCTGTCCTCGTGCTCTTCACTTTGGAATTTTCCACCCTCTCGGTATAAAGTTTCGAAGTAGCACTTCAAGTCGCCTACAGTGGAAACTGCCCTCATGGCTTAGCAAAAAGCGCCGGCAAAAAAACACATTGGATGAGCTACGGAAGCAAGTGTGCAATATGCAGTTTCGCTATGATGAAGCTTAGAGATCTTCGTCATGCAACTATATAGGGGCGTGGCACCATGTGGTTAATATATATATATATAGCTATACCATGCGATACCAAGTTACGATTGGTACTTGGATGCGTTTGTACCTTAAAACAATTTCACCTTCTCAAAGCCAGCGCCAAGCAGTGGGTTGCTATGCGTTGCTATGCTGCTGCTGAAAGATGCTCCTTGATATGACTGCCTCTGAGCCAAATGCACCTCCAAGCTCGGCGCTCTGCTAGGCTATGGCTCAAGATCAAAGATTGTGGGGCAGCTGTGCAACACATTGTGCAACCAACCGGACTTTGCTTCCTAGCGGTTTCTTTCCTCAAGATGACTTTGGCTCTCCTCGATGGTAGCTAGACCCACGCCTCGCACCCGCAACTGCCCCAAGCACTTGCACCACTGCATCGATTTTCATCTGTATACAGAATACTAGGGACATGTGAAGACATAAAGAAGACATAAAGAGGACATAAAGAGGACATAAAGAAAACATAAGAATTGAATAGAATTGCCATATGGAGCACCCTTGCCGCCTTATCTCTTGAGCTCTGTAGATCTGCTCGACAAGCACCACTCTGACCAGCCTGTGTCTGTAAGGGATGCTAAGGGTGTGAAGCTGCAAGGTCAGCTTAGCGAAGAAATGGTGTTGGAATTTAGGTGACTTTGGCCAATTAGACTGTTGGAGACTTCCAATCCTCATCGCAATGTCCTGCCTGTGTGGCAACCTCGGCAAGCAATTGCTGTTGATCCTTCCTGATCCGTCTAATTACTTCTATCTATTTCTTTCTAACTCTTCTTTTTTTCTCTCTCACTCACTCTCTCTCTATCTCTGTCTCTCTTCGTATTTCAATGACGTTGATTATGGACAGGCTCGTTTTGCCTCTTTGCTGGGCTTATGGCGTAAGGAGCCCCAAGGACAACAGCTCTCCACTGCTGTGAGCCTGCAGAACATGAATGCCATGTTGTGGGAGAAAACATGACGTGAGCAGACTTCATTTTCGAATCGTCGATTGTTTCTTAATCCAACTGAACAAGCGACATGTTCTAACTAGCTTCTGCCGCATCATGGCGCTATCAAACAGCTCATCCCCTGATATATCCAGCGATTTCAATGATGTTCAAGTGTGCCGGTCTTCCTAGCAGCGTCTCAATATACTTTCCATGCACCTCACCTCAACACAATCCTAAAACACAGGCAAGGACACCATCTCTAAGGCAGTCTGACATCCCGCCTCGTCAACACCCAACCGGACTTTCTGCAAACGCCGAAGCTGATCTGGCCTCAGAGCCGATGGGATGTGGGTGAAGGCTACTCATTGCCAGACCATTTTATGGAATTGTTTCATTATATCAATTTATATATAGTTCTATATATAGAAATATATATATATCTATCTATCTATCTATCTATCTATCTATCTATCTGTTTATTTATATCATATATATGTGTGTGTGCATTTATATATAATTATACATACCCGTTCGTTTTGGAGTCTGACAGGTAGATGTAGCCAGAGGGTCACCTTCGTAACCCCCACCAACGCAAGAATCGCTGCCATCATCTCGCCAAGGGTGTGACAGTCCATCAGCCCCACCAATAACAAAGGAAAGTCGTGCCCCGCCCGCCTGCAAATTCCAATCATTTCTCCCGGGCAGCTCTTGAATCCACTACAGCATCTGAACTTATGCACTTGAGATCGTTGGAGCATTATCAGAAATCTCCATCATTGACTTCTTGATACTTCTTGCTTGTTTTGTGTTTGACACACGCCTCCATGCGCCCAAACAGCAACGCCGCAAATTCCTCTGATGGGTGGCAGCCGAAGTAATCTGGCCATCAGTCAACGGACTCGCCGGAGTCCTCGGAGGTCAACACCAAGCCCTTTTCGTCCAAGACCTGCGCATCGTTTTTCCGCCACGGCTGGGACACAAATCGCTCTGACGAGGCAATCAGGTCCGCAAAATTCAGACATGAGCGGAGTGGAGTCATGGTGATGGTGCCAAACATCGGAAAGCTGTTTGGATTCAGCGTTAGAGCCAAGTTCTGGACTAGAATGGGATGTTGCAATTTGTCCAATGCTCGCAGCAATTGGGCGTCAGCTTTGTGAAATACGGTCTCCACCTGTGAAGGGTGGCCAACCTAATTGGGTATGGGCGGTTCACTATGTCCCAACAATGCACGCCACGCAGAGTCCCGAAAAACGTACATTAGTCCCAAAATCTAGCAACTGGGCTTCAGTACTTCTTGGCGGCATCGCAGGCTGCAACCACAGCTCTAAACAGTTTGGCCTCTATGGGTGGGCTGCCGCTTCGCAGCCGTTTGGCCTCAGAAGGAAGGCAACCCGGAACTGGAATCCCGTGCAGTGCGGGGTCCAAAATTCTCCTCTGGCAACGGTTCAAAAGGATCACACAAATGCAAACAAATGGATATCATCACAACACCTTCACCATCTGTCACCTCCATCCATAGCTGGCACCTGACATATTCCTCCACTGCTGCATCCTCCCAACCTGATGACTGGCGGCATCAATGAATCGAGGTACTTCAGATCTTCAAAACGATTCAAGGTCTCTGAACATCCAGCCTCCAGCGCTGGACCTGACAGAACCATGAATTGGTATGTCCAAATATGGGGAGTCCGCATCATGAGGTTCTCAGACTAAAACAAACTATTTTGGTGATTTTTTGGGGATTTTGGAGTTGCTTTGACTTGCGTCGGCTGGGGTGCACACTTAGCCACCTCAGTACCAACGCTTTCGATCAGCAGCCACCAGGGATTCTCTGTTGAGGATGGAGCCATATGCACGAAGACTTTGCATGCCGCGCATGCCGTCACCCCTAGACGGATCTGCCTGTCATCATGGGCAAGTGGTGGAGAGCAGTTGGCCGTTAGAAAGGTCGAGAAAGGCACAGCACGAAAAGAGTGAGTATAAGAAAGTCTCCAAGAAAAGACAATCTTCAGGCTCAGCAAAGATGTCTCCCCAATCAGAGGCTTCGCACAAAAATCTTTCAAAGAATGTACAGAAATGTGCGGAAATGCGGTGAACTTGGAAAGTTCTGGCCTGCGTCCCTGCTTGAAACTTGCAACCTGCACAAATTAAACTCAGTCTGAACAAAGCATATTGCATATGGGAAGTCCCAACTACTGGACGTAACTAGCTAACTAGTGAATAGTAATAGATCTCAATATGTACAGTATGTATCTGCTTGTATATGCATATGTATATAAATATATATTGACTATTTCTTGTAGTCTGATCTTCGTAAATTCCAGCTCAGCCAAGCACCAGAACACCCAATGACGCCAACTGCAGGCACTTTCTTGCCCCTTTTGGTCTTGCCTGAGGAAGGCAGTCACTTAAGCTTTGCGATGCTTTGCATACCAAAGTGACATGTTGACTTTCCATGACTTTCTCATCTTTCTCACGTCACCATTCCATGCAAAAGCCACTGGGAAAGCTTTTTTGAAACAAGCACGCTGCGGTGATACCACCTGGGAGGGACGAAGTTCATCCCAGGGACAACAACTGAGCGTATACTGGAAGGTCAAATAGTGCATTGGCAGCCGTGGCAGTCTTTGCACGGCAGAAGTTGCAGAAAGCATATCATATCAACCTGGTGAAAAACCAATCTCTACTTCCAACTCACCAGATTGGGTGTCCTGGCGACAAAGGAGGACTCTTGCACGACACAGTAGGCTTAGCCACACAACATCTTGTGCTGACTTGAAGGCTACAACTGTCCTGCAGGCGTTCTCTTATAAGGATGGGTTGCTTCACTCGTCCATGGATGATCTTGTACAAGGGTATCTTCATCCTGCCGAGGAAATCAGCTGCCTGCATCATATCTTCATCCCAGACTTCCAAAAGCAGCTGATCTTCTGCCATCCTTAGCACGGCGTTGGGTCAGCGGACCCTTGCGCAACATCAACACAACAAACTCCATGCAATTGCAAACAAAATAGTGGTTTTAAAAACTTGCCGAGCTGAAAAATCTGAAAACCCTTGCTTGAAAGTCCCAAGGGACTCCACAGGAAATAAGAAAGGTGACGAGTTCCATCTGGGA
Source organism: Symbiodinium sp. clade C Y103 (assembly GCA_003297045.1). Classification (NCBI taxonomy): domain Eukaryota; class Dinophyceae; order Suessiales; family Symbiodiniaceae; genus Cladocopium; species Cladocopium sp. clade C. The sequence goes on along the minus strand of BGPT01001773.1, from coordinate 93,071 downwards.
TTCAGGTCATTGTTGATAGTGTGCGTTCTCTTCTGTTGCTTTTCACTCTGGCTTTCCAAGCGGACTGTGACGTAGGGATCTGATACGTCTCCAAAGAAACCAGTGTCTGTGTTCATCAAATCATAAGCAGCAATGACACGGACGGATAAGACTCCATGACCATGACCATCCCGGTCGCGGCTATCCACGCTGCGGTAGGAGGATCTCTTTGGATTCTTTGGCAGGGATTGCCAACTGAGTTGTTGTTCCTGGTTTGATGGCTCTCTTTTCCGCCAGCCAGGAGAATGCGACTCTTCATCATAGGATTCATAGAGGCAGTCGAAATCAATCACAGCTTGGTTTGGTGAGCCATCCAAAACTTCACGGAATGGCAACCTCAGAGCAGAAACTCAAACAGTCCACGGACTTCCGCCCAAGGAACCGGCGCATAATGTAGCGGTATATTTTTAGATGACTTAGATGTACCGTGGATTCTTTAGTGGCGTCATTGGCATGCCTTGAGGACGACGTCCAGAGTAATTTCCGAGACAATGATCATTGCATCGAGGGGTTGGCTCTGGGGGAATCCTGTGTTAAGTTGGGAATGTCATCGGAATGTCCAGTTTCATCCAATTTCTGTGGTATTATGTGGTAGACCAGTGGCCTCATCAACTTACTATCAGTTCGAACATGCCTAACTGGGTCTCAGCTGAGTCCCCCACGGCTTTGTGGGGTTCTTTGACCGGTGCAAAGCCTCGATGATTTGCTCCAAATGCTTTTGAGAACGTCCGAGGAAATGCTGATTGATGTGTTCCTCTCCACGTGGGTTTGCCCAATCCAGGACTTCCAGTTGAAGAACATCCATGCGAGAGTTCACTTCAAATGTCATGGGAGGAGAGTTCCACTTTGGGTTGCTCTCCCTCGGAATGGTTGCCGTTATCTTCTCCTGTCGTGCAGCTTGCCGCTGATCACTTCGGATTCGAACCTTCACGGCAGGGCTTGGCTTTCCATGCAGTCCCGAGCCAACGCTGTAGGCCAAGCGCGATGCTCCATTGACCCAAAGGGTCAGAATTCCAATGCCCCTTCCCGTGACTCCGGCAAGCTCCTTAGATCCCTCAGCAAAGGAAGGCAAGCGCGCCAAGCGAGCCTGCTGCAAAGGTCGGCGCAACCTAGCCATCTCTTCATGCTCGTCACCTCTGCCAGGCAACCAGCCGAAGAAGGCATCGTCTTTCCACCGTTCCACACCACTCTCCCGGGGTCGATCCAAAGAACGCTCGTCCTGATAACCAGCAGCAGTTCGATCTTGCTGATCCCGGCGATGGTCCACATATTCCCGGTGGTCATTGAATCTCCGAACGGGAGCTTCCGAGAAGGATGGCAGCGACATGAGATGTCGAGCCACTTTGGCTTCCTGTAGGAGTTCAATATTTCCTTCCGAATTTTCAGCACCTTCTTGACTCAAATGTCGTTGGCGCATCCAATGGAAGGGGTCGTTCTTCCAAGCATCGTTCCCTTGGTCCTCTGCAGCAGGGGCTCTATGCTCGGCACGGTTTAACTCGCGACGCCATTCGGAGAAGGGGTCATCCTTCCATTGTCGCTTGTCAATCACCTGCTGTCTGGGATAGTAAGGTGGTGGTCCTGAGTAGTCCTTAGCTGGCTTACCATGTAATGCAATACACATTTGCTACTTTGCGTGCCATTCTAATGCAATGCACAGGGTTTCCATGCGTCCATAAGTGTGTCACACATGGCCGTTTAACTTCTGTCCAGCTTCATATTGGCCAAGGTGGCACGCCTCAGATGTCACGACAGTGCCAGGTGACGTCATCGATTTGCTGAGATCTGAGGCGAAAACCAAGGACTCGTATTCGTTCACGCGCCGAGCCTCACAAAGATATGACATGAGGTGTAGAGATGTGTTGGAAGTGGAAGCGGGGATGCAAATTTATGTGCAAAGCCTAATTCCTGACCCTGACTCTCGCATTTCCCAATCAAAGACGTGACATTCCAATCAGCGGGTCCAGCCAAAAATGACCAAAGCACCCAAAGAGTGTCTGGTTTCCTGTAGGATTGCTGGGACAAGAGAATTTAGAGATGGGTTTCTGTGAACCCCAACCTGTTGGGACATTTGTGCATGAAATTGGTCTACCAATGTCTACCAGGTCGCTAGCAGGTCACCATCCCCACATCGCCTCGCCCGTTTCGGCCAACTTCACCTGCTGCAAAGGACGTGCCACGGCCTCTGGACCCAAGCCTCCAGCGGCTGCGGTCCATGACATCAGTCAACCACGGGGTTTGAAGATGGTACTTATATACATGTACTTACGGTATTTGTTTCTATTTGGACAATGAATGAAAATGAAGTGAAACCTGCAATTTGTTGGGTGGTGTCACATGGTGTTCTTTGCATGGCCCAGCCTTTGAAGGAGGGCAAAGGCACCTTGGGAGTGGCTGCCAAGTTTGCACACACTTTTGCTTTTTTTGTATGTGCCGATTGGAGATGGACCAAAATGCATCTAAATCACCATATTCTCCTTCTTCTTCCTATCCAGCGCTCCAAAGTTTGTTGTCCTCAGAGGCGTTCAAGGATTGAGAGTTGCAGCAGTTGCATGAACCACAGCATACCACAGCCTAGGTGACATGATGTGACATGATGTGACATGACATCTCTTGCAGGTGGGTGACTTTTGCTGCCGTGGCCCACCGTACCTCCAGGCCAAAGCTACAGGATCTGCTGTCGAAGCACCAGAATCGGATGCTCCGAATTCATTTGCCAAGGGCCGATAATTCGAAGGGAAACCAACAACGTAGGGTCATCCACTCTGTCACTTGGACATTACTTAGACATTATTTAGACATTACTTGGACGTTACTTAGACATCCTTGCACATGAGCTACCAAATGCAGCTCAATTCCCTGGGGCACGGCTCCCGGCATTGAAGTTGAACTTCAATTTGGATCCGCGCACGCTTGCCATCCTGGCAGAATCACGAGCACCAGCCACGGCCCGCTAATCTCACTCTGCAACTTGAAGCGGGGTCCCCATTCCCATGACATGCCTGAATGTAGTCATGATGCTTGATGCTTCTTTTTCATCCCACTGAAAATGGAACCTACTGATGATATCCAAATCTTTGAAATTTCTGCGCACCTCGCGAGGAACCTCCTCATGAAGCATCGAGGTGGCCTTGGCGGCTCAGTGTAAGATTCTGCAGTTGTCAAACAGCAGCGATGAAATCATGTGAATTGGTCATTAATTTCATATCCTAATCATATGTGATCATACCATATACTGTGCATCTTAGGAGAATTGAGTAATACTGTGCATAGGATTCGGGTTGTGCCCAACAAGTATTGATTCAAGTGATGTCTCAAATCCAAGCTGGATCATGATCGGCTCAAGCGTACTAAGATGCTGACCGTGTGAACTTCTCCGGGAACGAGGCTCCGGATGGGCACGTCCAACTGTCCCAAGCTGTCATTCGCATGCCATTGGTTGGAGCTGAAGACCTGAAAAATCTGGAAAAACAGAAACATCTCTTCACCAGAGACTCTCATCCCATATGATCTGATATATGGTCCCTATAGTTCCTATAATCCCTCTAGTCCCCAAAGTCCCTATAGTGCCTATATTAGAGAATGACATGGCCGGAGGTGATTCTGGTGATTATGCTGCTTGGTCGATGCCTCAATCCGAAGGATGGGATCCACATCGTCGCCCAATGGGAACTCAAACCGCTGCGAGTCCCACACTGGGCTAAGGCCTCTGCCAGGAAAAATCCAACAATCAAAACAACATGATTAATAAAGAGATGCACAAACAATTTTGCCACATTTTAACTTGTGCTCAGTGCAATCTTGAGGCTAGGACTGTTTTCGACCACATGTGTTTTGTAGTCTTTGGACCCTATCCGAGCCACTGCAAAAGGGTCTGAGGCATCACTGGGCAGAATGCCGAGATCGGTATTTCTGAGGTCATAAGCACGCAAAATGCGAAGTAGAAGCCTTCCACCAGCTAGATCACCTTGAAATGCGGTTCCACTATGAACACCTGCTGGTGCGTATGTTGGAATGTTGTCTATGGGGCTCTCAGGTGGAGCTCGACGATCTTGGTATTGACGCGCTGGGGCGTCTTGCATTGCAAGTTCATCTCTGGAAGGATCTACCTGATCTTTCTCTTTTTTAGATTTCTTTTGTTTCTTGCCCTTGGTATCTTTGACAGTGTCATATCCGTCATATCCTCCGCCCCTGTCGTAGCTTTCCATTGCACCGAACATGTCTGAAGCCGCGTCAGGTGTGCCACGACCGGCATCATGTGGAGTTCGGCCCGGAGGAAGGTGTCTGGCTGGTGGGGACGGCATCATATCTGCCAGGGCGTTCGGACTGTAGCTGCCCTGTGGCGGACGATTCCCGGAACCGAAGTCCAACGTTCCGGTGGGCGGAAGAACCGAGGAGCCCCGGCCACCAGGGCCACCAGCTGTGGGGGGCAGAAAATGACCATCTGGACTTTGGGGCGATAGGGCCTCCAAACTTCCCATTGGTGGAAGGCCGTTGAAGTCAGGCCGATCTCCCTCACACGCGAGGCATTTCAAAGCATCTGCCTCATTGCGAAGAGTACACCTTTCGCACTCCCATTCCATGGCGAATTCAACTACGTCAGCCAATCATGCCTTTGTGGACTTAGCCCTCGACTACTTTGAGCAAAAGGAAATTGCAAGGGACAAAGTTCAAAAGCAAGCAAACAAGCGCCCATCGCAGTGAACTCATGTGAACTCCAACTCCTTCGATCATTTACCCCCAGAATGCAATGAGTTGAAGTCGAACGAACACCATACCTGCAAGTAAACCTTCCAGACCTTCCAGTGTTGTGCCACATCATTTGTATCCTACTCAACATGGAGTGCACACCTTGACACCTCCAAGACTTGATCACTGAGAAGCTGACTATCCTCAAAGCATCTACAGCACAATGCTTCCTGCTGCGACCAGCTGGCCTAGGATCTCCGGCATGCCCAGTTTGAGCAGCGACAGCTTGGACAGTCCATGTCGCCAGCATCAGCTGCGCAGCTTTTTGGGGAGAAACTCAGGTGACCTTGGGGCTTTTGCCTGGCGCCCTGCTCTTTATACTCTATAAATTATATATATATACTATATATCTATATATAAATATAAAATATATAAAAATAGATTACCCCAAAGTACAATCAGTGCAGGATGTCTATGCACCTTCAGAGTCACAATCTAGGGTACATCTGTCCGATAGAATTCTTATCCACCACATCTATCCAAATCTACTGGAAAATATCAGCCTCTCGAGCCGAAACCAAAGCATGTCAGGCTGTGAGAAACAACGTGCACGACTCCAAAATGTTTGCATCTCTCCGTTTGGGGTGACATGTCTCTCTCTAGCCCTTTTTTCCTATCAAGTCTCTGGCAAACAGCTGCGCACCAACATGCGAAGCTGGCTAAGTCTAAGTGGAATCTACAGTATTAAAGATTTCGGGCATGAGACCTTCTTTGCCGCTTCTTTCCACCTACCATTCGAAAAGGTCTGATTTTAAAGCAGTGGTAGGTTGAAAATCGGCATTTGCGTCTGGGACTATATCCCCAGCCATACCCTTAAAATCGGCAGCTCGTGGTTTGGGACACTCACGCGGGAAGACATTGTGCAGCCATTCGGCGAAAGCACGACCATGGATGAGCACCCGTCCATCATTCTCCTGACCCACGAGGTCAAAACAGATTGGGTTTATGATGCCAATGAATTCACATGATCGCCCTGCTCATGCCATATGCAGAACCCTTCCGGTGGCACCTGCCATGTCTGCAAACTCGATGCAAAATGATGCAAATATATCCACGCAGTCTGCATGGAGATGATATTCGGATAATATATATATATATATATAGTGAATGAATAAACCATGCGCATATCAATGCATGCAAATGCATATTTAAGTATGCGACGGGACTTCTTTGAGGCTACAGCAAAAGGAGGGGTGTACCCAACACCGCACTTGGTATTTATCCTATCTAAGTCTTCAACTACGAGAATGACTTGCCGGCAGACCCACCGCGTTTTGGACCTAATTCTGGTGTAAAAACGGAAAAATATGTCCGCCGCCCGACTACATTTTTCGTACCGCACATGCGCACAAATAAATGCCGGTTGCTCATCTAAATTCTACTATGCACTACATGCGTGTATGCTAGCATATACACGACTGACCGACACTCTTTTCTCCAAAGAACCCAAAAACATCCAAAAACAAGTTGACAAGTAGCAGCCAGGCACATCCACAAGGCAGTCCTTTGCAAGCTGTTCCAGCCACTGAAGCATCTCTGACGAAATGTCGCCAAGTCGTTCTCCAACTGCCCTGGTGATGAGGCTCACATGATCCCCAAGGGGATCTGCCATCATGGCACGCTCCAAGTGCCCTTTGTGAACTTCACAGGCGTTGGGGCAACAAAGGTCATAGAAGCTGGTGGTGCCATCACAGTTGGATGGACCAAGCATGTAGTTCGGCATCAGGACATGAAACTCTTCCCCTTCAAGCGCCCCTAGCTGCCGCAAATACTCCACGGACTCCCGAAACAAGTCTCCTGGACTTGTTCTGATTAGTGGGTAGCTTTAATGGATCAGAAATCCCAACATCAACGAATTGGTGGCTGTAACTGGCTATGTTCAAAACATGCAGAACCGCAGAGGAAAAAAATATCGATTCCCGAAACAGTCAGGCTTCAGCAGGGAAAGCAAGCAACCTCAAGGTTCCCCTTTTTTGTCGTACACAAACATTTTGGAGCAAGAACAGGGGTCACCTTGCACTATGAAAAAGCAAATCGCACATCTCTTTGTACGGCTTAAAACCAAGCGGTCTTCATAGTTCAAATCCTCATATGAGAATATAATCTAATATAATCGACTGAAATGAAGATGATACAAAATCCTCTCCACAAGCCTTCCTTCCAATGTTTTTAGCTGTTTTTCTATGTCCATAGGTCCTCCATCTGCAGAGCGGAGCTCGTGCAACTTGACGCGGCCACGCTGGCCACGCTCCAAAGACTGGAAAGTTTTCTCCATGTCCTGGGCATCAACGGATGACCGCTGACACCGCTGACCTTTTTAGCATCTCAACAACAAATGGTGAATGAGAAGTTAACCAACAAAAATTGTGATTAGGGATTTCATGGTGATTTCTTGGTAATTTATATGTACATAGAATGCGCCCTTGTGAATGTGGTTGCTGCTGAATAAGCAAAACATCTACCACTACTATTGGTGGTTGCCTTTGAGGGATTTGGCTCCCCCTGAAATGATTGAGAGTCCTGTAGAGCTGTGGCAACGCCAAGCTTGTCTGCAAAAATAATCAAAAGTATGGCACGATGAATCTCCCACACTCTGAAACATTCTGAAACGATCTGCAAAAGGAATCGCCGAAATGAAAGTTGGACCTAACTGCCAAGGCTCATGGCACATGGATCCTGAGACCTGACCAGCTGCATGACAGCTGATTGTTTGGAAAAGGATGAGATCCATCGCAGCTATGACTCAGCTACCGCCCCAGCCTCCTGGAACAAGAGCAGTACCGCGTCCGCTGCGGTCGCCGCAACATCGAATGAAAGTGCATGCAGCTGCTCATGCTTCCTCACCTGGTGGCAAGTTTTGGGACATTGTTGATATCCGTTGACCGATGGCTACCCGGCTACTTGGAACATGTTGGAACTGGAGCGGTTTGCCTGCTCCTGGATGAAGGCCTGGATCTGAGGCCAACCTGCACCATGGTGACGTGGACAAGGCAGCCAGTTGGCAAACACAAGCCCGTCCTCCGTAGATCCGGGAAATGGTCTTAACCTCTTCCACCGCCTTCTGGAGTGTGAGTGCCTTGGCATGGAAGCAGTTTGTCTCCAACTGAGCCAATAATGTCATCACCTAAAGAATTCAAAGAATCAATGCTTCATTCAAACAAGGGTGAAATGGGTGCAATCATTGTTGCGTGCAATTCCTTCATGATGGGTTGGCTCCGATTCATTCATATGATCTCGTGTCGTGGCAGTGGAAAAAGCACACGGTTGCTCCGTTCCCACGTTCAGATCAGTCACATATCCGCTGTCGACCTTCTGGCTGACATAGACATAGTGCGCCATAAAAACCTGAGCAGGGGACCAGGGTCAAAACAGGGATCATTGCAATTCATATCGTATTCATATTATAGTACAGCAACTCCAAAAAAGATGAAACTACCGTAAACCTAAAATAGGATAAATAAATATAAAATAATATAAACAATGCGTTATATATCTCTATTATAATTTCCAATTGGCAGCAGGATTGACATTGAATCCCAAACAATCATGAACCCCTTGATTTGTGCTACAGGTCATCTGGTACACTCTGGTGCCATCATGTACCCTGCGAAGGATCCATTCGAGGTCCGACTAAGTGACCAGCCTCCAAGACTTGCGCGAGTTCTTCGCTTGTTGTTGTCTCTTCCGGCTTCAGGCCATGCACCAGCCAAGCCTGCTTCAAACGTTCTCGTTCGTCTCCATGGATCAGGTGTTCCTCGGTTATTGGACAGAGATGACAAAGGTCAAACTGCCAGCCCCATCCTCAGTTGGCAAGCATCCAAGTGCAAGCTGAGGGTCAAGGGTTGCCACAAAAACAGCCAACATTTTCAAGTCTAGGCCATGCTTCGCCTTGTTTTCCATCACCTGCCAAAAGTCTGGGCTTTCATCAAGGGCAAAGAACAAAACCAGCCATACGCACGGCACCTCCAGCAAGTGACCAGCCACTCGGCTGCGCAGCGCTTCCTTGTCATCAGGAGGCCGGCGCCCGTCTCCTGCTGGATTCAGCCCTCTAACATACCATGCCTGTGCAGCAGGACGCAGCTTGGGGGTAATCACGTTGTGCGCTTTGGAGATGCTTTTGGCATCTTTTTGCTGTGAATGTGCGGGCACATAGGGAGATGTTTGTTGCGCTCACCTTCCAACTCATGTCCACTTACATTCAGTCGAAGGACAATATGAACGGGGCTGTACCTACCTGGACTGTGGAAAAGGTTGAAAGCCGGGTGCTGGAAAAATCACGGGTGGAAGGTTCAGTAAGGCTCATTCAAGTTTGATTGCTTCTTGCAGACTTGATGCATGTCGCCGAAGGAAATGCTGATGAAGCCTGATGGACATGGGATATATCAGGCTAGCATCTGCACGATGGCTGTTCAGCTATTTCCAACCTCTAGCATCCTCTAGCATTGTATTCAAAAGGCCAGAAAATTTGTCTTCAAAGGTACTTCTATGCCCATATGTTTCCACCATTTTGCCGCCGCTTTGAGCAACTTCCATGTGCTTCCATGTTATTCGAGTCCAGTACACCTGAGGCAGGCACAAGTATCTAGCCGCTGCGTATCCAAGTCCTCCTTCCACGCCATCAGCGGAATCAGGCCGCTGTTCTCGCGGCAAAGTCGCGTAGATTGGCTTCAGTTCCTTCAGGAGCGACCCAGCGGTGCAAAAAATCACTGCAACCATGGAGTTCCATTCAGTAGGTTTATTTAAAGAAAATCGATGCAACGCGATGCAACCCGATCGAAAGATTGTCTTCTCTCATTGGACAGCCAGAAATACGATGAGAACCGTTTCATAGCAACCAGTTTCATAATGTTGCAATTATCCTCTTCCAGGCTGCGTAGGCGTTCTGCATCAATTCCTGAGCTGGCAGTGCGGTCTTGCAGTGTGAAGGCTGACTAATGGATCAAACATCTTGCTCAAATAGGCACCGGCGAGATCAAACAGAACTTTTGGAACGTTGAACGACTGATCTAAAAGATCTTAAAGCATGCAGCGCAAAATGGTATAATATAATGGATTGGGAGCAATCGCTGCAATGACATTAAGTCTTCCCAAGTCTCCACTATGATTCCCAGCTGAAGCAGATTCGATCTCGGCGATCAAAGCTCGTTCCAACCTCGACATCAGCAATCAATCCAGATCAATCCAGTGATCATATGGGGCCCCCTATGAGCCCCTTAGAATTTATCCCTGTGCGCATCAGTTCACGACGTGCCTGTCTCGGCTTTCTTGCTTGTCACAATCAACCTTGCGCAGCAGGAAAAGACCTATGGGGATGGCTCGGCTCCTCCAACTTAGCGAATATCAGAGAGTAGTGGGCTTCATACTGGTCTGGTGCATGGGTTGGGCAAGAGGACAAAGGCAGGTACATGAATGGGGACTATTGTGTTCAAGCGCCTTGGGCCAAATAATTGTGTCTGATTTGAACTAGCAACAGGACTGGCTTGAATATGATTCTTACTTTCTCTGTTGCATTCCCCTTCTGAGGTTTGCAATAACTTCACTTCTGAATGTGGCCTGGTACACTTCACTATCTGACTTTTCTATACTTGTCTACCATATGTCACACATGAGGCTGGAGTGTTTCCGACATTGCGGTGAACCTTGCCCAGGGCAACTTGCAGAGTGCTGAAGCCAAACAGCCACCCTTGACCCCCAACTGATCTTCACTCTGACTCACTTGACTGCACAAACCGCCACCAAGAAACCACCTTGCCAGCTGTTTGAACAGACTGTCCAGATGACAGTCTTGCCAGTGACGCTAATGCACAAACTCCAGGAGTAATTCCTGTCAGCTTGAGAGCACTCCGCAGCCAAAGAGTTCTGCATACACTGAGGTCAACTAGTAACTAATAGTCACTAGCCTTCTGCGGAGCAGGATGCATCATCATCACTGTAGCGTTGACCTGTGAGGGTCTCTCTTTGGATGAGTGGTGGGGAAACCTCCACGAAGGGTCGAAGGGTTTGGTTTTTGAAGAGGTCAATGCATCCAAATCCGGCAAGCAAGCCCCAGGCCAAGAACATCCCCGGCAAAGGAGGACGTCACGAACATCTTACTCCTAGCAGCCTCACTCACACAAGCCTACCAAAGTCCAAACTCAAAACAAGACCTTCACATCGCCCATTGTCCAAGCTCTTGTAATGTCGATGCTGGCTGCAGATGGCTGCAACCCAAAAAAAGAAAAATGCTTCTGCCATTCTCAAATCAGCCAGGAAGCTGCATTGGCCAGTTCCTGTTCTTGCATCACTGTTTTGGTGCCTCGCAGCCTGCCAAAATCAGAGAACCATGTACTGCGATGCGCTGTATGCGGCTCACTCGGGTTAGGGTCGCATGCCTCGACTGCATAAGGGCAGGTGCTTGTGCTTGCACCGGATCGCCAGCAGCGCAAAGAGCGCTCACCTCGCAGCATGACGTTCAAGAAAGCTGCACAAAGACAAATGTATTCAGCATTCATCATGATTATCCCTAATTACACCCCAAGGGGGGTCAACCAGCAATAAATCCAATTATCCATTGGAGACCCCCTCTCCTCAGGCAGTAAATGCCCAATGTTGACAAAGCAAAAAAATACTTGTGCACTGGACCTTCATGGGTGATCACGCACTTTGTTCAAGAGCTCCTCTGTTCCATTGTTATCTAAAGTAAAGAACATGTGCTGGTGTTGCTGTACATTTGCAAACGGCGCAACAGCTACGGATGGGAGACAATACGCCAAATATGTGTATAATTATAACTACTATATATTACTATACACAATATATTTAATATATTGTATGATATACAATATATTATATGATATACACTCTATTATGTCTGTGCATACACTGGAGGAAAAACAATTTCCACGGCTTCCTGATCAATTGCAATTGCTGAGATGCATCTTTTTCGCAACACTCATTGGCTGAAAAGGATTCTTTCAGATTACACAAAATGCAATGCATTTGGGGCCACCTTCGAAGTAACTTGAGTCCAGATAGTTAATTTTCACCGCTTTCGTAAAAGTGCAGCTATTCTTGTAGAACCTCTCCAGGATCTCCAAATTCATAATGATGCAAACCCGCCGCCCTTTCAACGAAGGCGATTCACAAGACAAGACTTGCCCCCAGAATACCCACCAATTCAGCAGCTGGATGCACAATATTTCTCTACCCCAGATGCGGTGACAAAAGAATGGATTCAACCCAAATATGTGCATTAATGTATGTGGGTATAATATATATATATATGTATGTGCGTGTGTACAGAAGCGGTATACAAAAGAACATGTAATTTGATTTCAATTGATCTGTTGCCTCATCAGGCTCTATCTATCCATCTCCTATCGGCACCCTCCCAGCTTTGGTGCTTGGACATGGCACGAGAAAAGGTAACGCGTACATCACCTCAGCACAGGCAGTCCCTTCTGCCAGCCATCACACTGCGGCTGAAAATCAGTGGGACATGTGGGATGTATCTGGGCTCCCTGACTGCACGCAGCTACCTGGAGGATCTATAGAACCTATAAAACTCCAATATGCCTCACCTCAAACGCAGGGGTTTGCGTTGAGGTAGCCAGGCTGAGAGCCACGGCTGCGGGTTCCAGGGAAAGACCTGAAACATCCTAAAACTCAGCGACAAAGAAATGAAATGAAATGAATCAATATCAATGTAGTGCATATCTTCGTCATTCACATCATTCTCCAATGTAGTGCAGCCAATTCTGTTCAAACTTTTCCAAATTCTGCGCAAGTGTCAAGCCCTTTTCCAACTTTCAGCCGAGGCTAAATGGCAGGCTCGAGGCCGGCGGGCGAAGCTAAGATTGAATTCTCATGGGCTGGAAACTTCTGCGACAAAATGTTTTTGGGATGTGATGTGGTAAACCCATGTAGACCCAACAATGGACATCAATATATTAACCAAACCATTCCCAAAATCACCATAAATGGGTTTACGACATTATCATGTTATTACATTTCATTACCATCCTGCAGTCATTGTTGTCACTAGGTGCAGAAAGGTCCATGTATTTCCTGTTTTGTCCATGCGGACTGCCCAAAGAACTGTTCATCAAATTCTGTTTGCTAGCACTTTGCTTGGGTTCTCGTTACGGATGTTCGATGAATTTCTACCCATCTGCATGCTTTAAACTTTACCTTGGCAGGTCCAACCCATGGGTCGTTGCCACCATTTCGGCGGCAGGTCTAATCTCGGCCCCAACTAGGTTGGGGCAGGGAACTGCACCGTTAACGTGAGGCTAGGCACAGGTCAGTCTACCAGGTAGTCTACCATGTAACCCGCAAGAACATGTTTTTTTTTGTCTGATCTGCAGGACTCCATGTCCACTGGCTCATCAATGCCGGAGGCTCGAGGCAATTCTGGAACAAATCAATTGGACCAAAGTCGTCCACGATTGCTCACCTCAACGAAAACCGCTGACATGCCAGACATGGGTTGGAACTTCCCAAAGCCACAGCAAGGTAGCTCGGCCACTTTCAATACTTTGCACATCTTTGATACGTTTGCATGATGTTGTGTGACCCTTGTGACCCTTGCTTGTGGTGTCACAGTCCTTTTTTTTGCCCTGATCCAACTATCCTCCCAAGGTCAAAAACCTGGCTCTACCCTGCCGTCCCGGCCTGGCGCCAATGATCGCGGACGGGCCGAAGCCACCGTCGCCCGTCGGGCTCCAACCGTCAGGAGCCTCTTCTGGAAGGGTCCTTCAATGATTTGGCCTCGCCAGCTGAAGGCTGCATCGGCTTCATGTTTCAACATGTTTCAACGTGTTTCAAACATCTTGACATGATTTCAACTGTGCCAAGACGCCAGCCGTGAACACATGGTTGGAGATCCAAATGCCAGAGAATGCGATGGTGGTAGGCGAATGGATGACCGACCGAGCATCGTGACAAATGAAGCCAAATATATTCTGATATGTGTATATATATATATATATACACATTCTGATCAAAACTTGAAATCTATTGGGTTCTATTGGTAATTATACTATGATATGTTGCCAAAGTGATCATCGACCGGTGTGAAATGAAGAAGCAGTGGTGGTTGATCCATACTGACCCCAGCCAACGGAGGCGGCTGGTGCCAAGAGGCACAGCAGGTCGACGTCCAACAGGGCTGCGTGCTTCATGACTTGTGTCTTTACCTCTGCTGGAACTGCCACCTGCCCCAGAGACCCCGATGCAGCAAATCCAGAAAAATCTCGCGATGTTCGATGATGACAATGTGAGACGAATCAGCTGCCTGTTGGGTGTGCTCCAAAGCCAAAGCAAAGGCCTCAAGTGCCAACCCACATGATCTTAGAATGGCTACCCTAGCATTGCTACACTACACGCCATTCATAGACTATCATGAGCTTTCATAAGCATTCATAAGCTTCTTATTTCATATTTCATATTTCACTGCTGTTGCATCGATATGCCAATAGCTTGCTGCCGAAAGACCAGGGATCGCTCAAGGACTTGCTTGGAAGTCAGTGCCTCGTCCTGCAAAATGTCACTCGCACTGCATCCCATTGCCGATGACAACAAGGCACCCTGACTGCCAAAATCCAAACAGATTGATCATTTGCCAATATTCATGATTTATGATCATTTTAACTAATTTGCCAAATTCTGGAGTGTCTGCCAATTTGTCTGATTTGTCTGTGATTCCTTGGCCAACACATTTGTTTCCGCAATTGCGGCGTGAAGAATCTGGCCGACAAGATCGAAGACACCTGCACGCCCCACTCGAACAAGCACCGAAGGATCCGAAGGTGCCAGAAAAAGTCTGGGCCATGACAAATATCAACCAACTGTCAACTGCTCTAATTTCTCCACCTCCCTTGTGCTCCGGTGCGATACCCCGAAGCATTCCGCCTTGCAGCATCTCACTTTGTCAGGGAATGCAAGAATATTTGCGACAAACAACGCGCCCAGCGATCTATGTGCGGCTCAGCATCTGTCTGAGTGAATCGCAGCTCGCCTTAGACGGTCCAAATCGTTAGACCTGTATTTAAGGCTCTGCCCCAAGTATGGACTTGTCCAATACATTGGTTTTCCCTACTGATGATACTGATGGGCTCTCAGGTCTCCGAAGTTTGGAGCACAGCCTTGTCAAAGTGACCCTGCTTGCGTGGTGGTAAATGGTGTGAACATGCTGCAACAATCTGTAGCATCACAGCTGATCTGCTTGCTTAAAATCCATGGCATTAGCGCAACAGGGGGTGACATGCTCCTTGCATTGCAGACATGGGACAGTTTGGTTTGTAGCTCCAGCACCTCTGAATTCAAGCTCTCAAGCCACCGCAAATTCCGAACCAGTAGCTTGGCCTGGCCAAACGGACACCGAAGCCAACGCTGTTCGCTGTTGCGCTTAGATCCGAATGGTGAGCCAACAGCAGGTATAGGACTATTCTCTTCATGGTTTACATGTACTAATTAATTATAAATATGAATATCTCTCTATTATATATATATATATATATATCATTATATTATATCACCTGTTCCATCCTGTGCCTATTGCCATCAGGGGACCCACACATCCATATCATCCAAATCATCCAGCTGTCATCCAGCTGTCCATTCTCTGTGCCTGCTTTGGCTTCCCTTCCTCTTCCAGCTTAGGATCAGCATCCTCCTCAGGATCCTCAGGATCCTCCTTGCGCATCTGCGGCCGCGGCATGGGACTGGGATGCTCCGAAGTGGGCGACCCGGGATGGCCGCCTCGGCCGCCGTAGCCGCCATAGCTCTCCTTGGCTTCGTTGTTCTCCTCTTTGGCGTCCTTGGTTTCGGAGGCTTCGGCCTTGGCTTTGGCATCTTTCGCCTTCTCTTTTCGACGCTCCTGGTCCAACATGGCTAGGCTACAGCCCAACTCCAGCGCACCGTTGGCCACGCAGATGGCCTTGTCAGCTGCACACCGAACCACGGTGGCAGTGCGCGAGGTACTCTCACTGAGAACGCGGATGGCAGAGGTTTGATCGATGGAACATGTGGGATTCTCCAACATGGATACCATGTTCTCATCGTTGGTGGCCATCTCTTCCAGGTGATCTGCTGTGATGCCACAGGACAAACCAGCAGCCTTCACCAGCTCACCTCGTTCCTCGAGACCTACGCCTGACATGATGCTGGCAGCCCAAGATCCATATTCATCCAATGCCTGCATGGCACATGAGGCCACGTGACAGCTTCCTGTCCTCAGCAGGCGCATGTTGACACCACAGTCTCTCAGGCGCAAGCCTCCTTGCCTGGTGATGTCCATCAGTTCGCGCAATGCCGCCCGTTTTTGTTGCCCACGAGCCTCAACTGCCCGCAGACACAAAGAACCGGTGCGGGAGGCCAGCGCTGCGATCTCATCTGCTGCATCCTTCACCTGTTCTGCAGAAAGAGCAGCATCCTTGGTGAAACAATTGATCGGAAAGTCAAGGCTTTGCTGAAGATTTCCCGTTGTCGGATTGCTGGACTTGTTCCTCTTCAGAACTGCGGCGTAAGCCTGCACCATGCGGAAGCGAATGCAAGGGAACCACTACCACTTCAACAGCCAAGTGAGTCTGAAGCAGCGCATCGCTAGCAGCATGACTCAAGTTATGACTCCGCATCAAGCCTCTTGGATCTCTTGAAATCGTTCTTTGTTCTCAATGCCTGCCTGCAAACACACTGGCAAACTGGTACATCGTGGCCCCTATGGCATCTGTTCGCAAGTCTGGGTCTGTCTTTTTGAGTATCGCAGAGATACTCCAGAAATGCCTTGTCAGGGTGCTCTTTCAGTGCCAGAGCACCTCGCTGAAGCAACATTCTGATACTGCAAAAAGGCAATGCAACCATTGCAGGATGTTCCATCGGATGTTCCATCGGATGTTGCATGTTCAGATCATGTTCGGAACGTGCATCACCCACATGAGCCGCTTCTGAGCTTCAGCCGAGTTGCGATACGCTTTCTTAATCTCCTCTGCCGTGGCACCAGGTCCATCTAAACCAAGCACCAAGTAGGAAGCGCACTCATCTGCGAGGCTCCTCAAATGGAGGATGATGGCACGCTCACAATTGATAAACTTCAGCACTGCCAAATACTGCCAACATATTGCACATTCAGAGTGAGCAGAACTACAAACTACTGGGAAACCATCCCCAAAGCCAAGAGTCATCATGTGTTTCAAATAGTCGCGCTGACCTCACATCGGGAGATGCTGCTGTCACAGCTGTCATGACCCAGCTCAATTGCATGCTGTGCCAGCCCAAGTTGCTGAGAGTCTGAGGGTCCAGCGAACCACTCGCATCATGTAGGTCTCCATCGACCTGCAGGCTGATGGGCTAAGGACGGAGTGGTCATGAATGGCGTGGCGTCGCTGTGAGGCTGAGGCCGACGCTGGTTTTGTTTGCAGATCTGTTCGAAGCTCATTTGAGTTGCTGCTGCCTCGATGTCGGAGTCCTGCTTCTCTAAATCCCGAAGGAATTGCCTCACACTCTGAAAGTTGGCATTTGGAATTTGCCGTGTCCATCCGTGTCCTCGTTCCTCAACCATCGATCCTACAGATCCTACAAGTCCATACAAATCCCACAGATCCTTCCGAGTGATGCCATCATGCCATGTCGTCAACGCGTGTCGTCAACGTGTCGTGGAAACATTGTCACGCCATGACGCCTATCGTCCCACATCGTGATGATCTCCGACGGCCTCTTTGGGCGGGCCTGGGCAGCTGCTACACTCCGCAGTCCGAGCCCAAAGTCCTGCCATGTCCTGCCTTGGGCTTTGCATTGGGAGGTGTGGCTGTTTGTCCTGCAATGCTGGTAACATCTGGGAATACTGGATTCACAAGTGCTGTCGAACTCAGGCAATGCAACCGAGAGCTGTGCAAAGCTATTCAAGCAAGTCAAACAAGCTCCATCCAAATACAGAATCTCAGAACTGAAGCCAGATGACACTGGGAAAAAAACACATGTCCTTTCAGCTGCTCGGCTGCATTGTACCGGACTACTTCCAGCCACACTTGTATCCTCGCACCGCTTCCAGTGGCGCAAGCTTGACAGCTGAAAAGCAAGCACCGAATGAATCCGAATGAACTTGTCATTTTGTTCAGTTTTCAAGTTGCACTTTCCCTTGACTTGTGCTGCAAAATGCTGAAAACTGTCACAAAATGATACAAAATGCTGCACTGCACCTCATGTATTCATCCGAGCACCTTGGCCTTGGGTGTAGCGCATCTGTTCCATTCCCAGATTCAGAGAATTCATGTGGTTGAGATTGGTTGGGAGTTGATGACAGGAAAACACTTCAGAAATCCAATGTACAGTAACCCAGAGTAATCTGCAAATTATTCAAATTGTCCAACTTTCATGGCAGAAGCTCAGAAGCTCAGGCTTTGACACATCAGCTTCCTTATTGCCAGCGAGCAAGGAGTGCATCCCAGCTGCTTGCGCTTTGATCGCCATGCGCCGCAAGGCGAGATTGGCCTGGTGTCTCTCTGGCAATTCGACATCACTATGGACCACCCTGTTGATATGTGTTGATGTGGGGGTTTCCTGAAATGGTGGTACCCCAAATGAGACCATTTTAGTAATGAAACCCATGGTTTTGGGCATCCCCATTTTCAGAAACTTTCAAAAACAGTATCACTGATATTCCAATGAATGCTTGAGTCCACAGGTTCGATCATCCCTAGGAAATGCACCGCAATCCGCGCAACGGCTGGAATCACAAGCCTGGTCTGCACTTTGGCTCTTCCAATCAGAGTCATGCAAGGCAGCTTGCAAAGCATCTTCCAGCACAGTTGCTGGGCTTTTGGCAAAAACCTCGGCGTAAATCCACCCCGAATTAACAGAGTTCCTGTCAGTTCCTGTTCCAAAAATGTCCAAATCACCAATTCCATGACCATCACCGTCTACCATCCACTGGAGATCGACATTCTGAGACCGTGACTTCTCTGTACAGCCAGCCACCTTCACGACTCCCTTCTGCTTCAAGTGGCAGCCCTGACAGCGCGCACAAAGCACCTCCGGAGCCAACGTCTGAGGCAGACATCTCCTGGCGACATTTTTTTCACAAAGTTGGGCCCTCCCCTCTATGGTCATTAGAGCATAGTGGATTTTATAGGAATATCATGGGAATATAGGATATCTCATAACCAAGAATAAGTATCTGGGTGTGGAAGTGGGCTACGGCTACACCCCAAGGTCCCAAATATATTGTGACTTTTCCTGATGTTCCCTAACATTCCCTGATGTTCCCTGATTTTCGAACGCGTTCATATCACTTCACTATCTTCATGTATCTTCATCAATGTTGAGATGGATTTGGCACCTTTGGCACGGTCCTTATGGTCCAAAGGCGAGATGAAGAAGTCAATTGCCGCATCGTGTTCCAGCAGCATCAGGCAATGTCTTCCCCCAATCTCTCCTTCGCATGAGTGCATCAAAGGAACATAGCGTAAGGTTCGCTGGAAGCCTGTATGTTGCGGCACGGGAAATCGCACTACGTAACTGGATTAACTAAACACATTTCAAACAGATCCGAATCATGGGTTTTTGTGTCCAAGTGCTTCACTTGGGAAACCCGAAGCACCGCGATAAAATCATCGGTCCTGTCACCCATTGTTGGATGGCCCTTTTAGATTTTGGGCTCAAGCGGCACCATTCTTGCTTGGGAGCATCTAGGCCTTTGACACCTGCATGGCAAAGATCAATTCTACAAAGGCCACAAGGCTTGGCCTGGAGAAGATCATGATCACTTAGCTTAACTATGTTAGCTTACATGTACCAGTGAATATAATTGAATACACTCTGCTTAAATGGCTTACTTCACCCCCGTGGCCATTTTAAAGTGCTCAGTCCCTGGCGCGTAGCTTTCAATGGAAAAGCTGATGAGACCGTCGATGCTTTGGCATGCCCGTTTCTCTGTTGGGACTGCTGTTGCCAGCGCGCATACCATTGCCGCAAGGCATCAGAGTTCTCCCCGGTCTGTACTGATCCCAAAGCACAGTTGACCTCGCATAGCCATCCTGGGCTTTCTCGTGTCACATCCTTCACATCATTCACCGCCATGGCCGCTTTCAGATCATCATGACCACCATGACCAGCATGAACACCATGGCCATGACCAGTATGGCCTTTGACCTCCCGAAACTTGCTGCCTTTCCCCTTGCTCTTCTCCACTTCCAGCAGCACACTCCAGGGAACGGTGGTGGCTGGACATTTGGACACCTCGCTATGACCTCCATGACCTTTGTCCTTGGAGAAGGACTTCATTCCATCGCCACCCAGGACAAAGCGCCCAGCACCAGAGAGCCGGGCGTCATCTGCTCGACTACTGGGTCGACTCAGGCCTTGGCAGTGCCGAGCAGGCTGTGAGCAACACAGACATCAACAGGAAAATGCTGAGAAATCCCACTGGGATGATCTTGGATGTTCATAGGAGATACTGGTGCTGGTGTCATAGCCATCATGGCCTTTTCCAAGTATCTAGGACCACAGCTAACTGCAACATACCCATGATGGTCAGCAGAGCCAAGGTACCGCTGCGAGATGAACTGATGCTTGGTGAGCAAGTTGGGACACAAACTGGCCCTTTGCCACCTCAGTTCGGAGATGTTTGGGGGATTTGTGTCCCAAGGTCAGGGCGTGACAGTGTGAATGCAAAGCGACCGCACTGCAAATGGATGGCAAACGGCTTGAAGAAAGCAAAGGGAAACAAACGTATCTGGAAGCCAACTATCTAGAAACAGTGGAAACATGTGGAAACCAACTTTTAAAAAAACTGAAAGACTGAATGGAATTTATTACAGACCCGACTCACACATCGTGAAGCAGGGCACAGCCACATAAACACGCTCCAGCTACCATATCGCCAGTTGAAATTACACCAAGGAGCCAAAACTTAACAAGTCGGATGCCATCTGGGCCGGGTCTAAGCTGCTGAACCAGTCCTCAGCTGAACAACATTTCTTTCGCAAGATCCACCGGAACATATATGTAAAAATGCAGACCCCATGTTAATCCATGTGTTGTGTCATCATCTATCATCTTTACATCTGTGCTCACTCCGCCAAACATCAGGTCATCAGGTGACATGGCATCTTTCAAATCGTTTTTTGCTTCTAAGGAGCTAGTGCTGCTCGGCTGCTCAGCTGCTTTGGCTGAGACTAAAGAAATGCGTGGGCCCTGCGCTTCGGCTGACCTCGTCACTGGATGGAGTTGGTAGTTGGTGGGCTGTAAGCTCTCCTGGATCTGTTGTCTGGTTGTGCTTCTCATGCCTTGGCTGTGTGATGCTGGTGTGGCTGACTGAGGATTTCTTCGAGCCCAAGCTGCAGCAAATGGCAGGCTACTGATAGATCTAATCGTGGCCAAGAGCCAGCTCACCAGTGGCGAGATGATTCCACAACATCCAACAACCAAATGGGATCTAATTGGGACCTAATGATGTTGAGTTTTTCATGCTTCAACGGATTTCAACGCTAGACATTGCATCGCGCCGACCACCTCTGTATCCTCTTTGTGACACGAGCCGCTCAGTATGGGTCAGAATACCCCGGAACGGGGGGCTGGCTGTAGCCTGGCCCACCTTCACCGCACCTCGTGTTGCAACCAACACGAGAAACAGCTTCCATTGGGGACGGGGACAAGCGCAACACTGAAACAGTGACCAGTCTCAACAGTCTCAGTCCCAGTGCCATGACGGCAAAGGATTCTGCTCTTGCCAATTCTTCCCCTGCTCCTCCGCAAATTCGAAAGGGGGCGAAGCAGAAGCTTTTGAGAAACGAAGCTCCCAGCCTCTCTCCAGCCCGTGTCACAAGGGTGACAAAACCATGCTACCAAAACCTGAGCGTGCAAACATCGCTACACAAAATAGCAACGTGGCTAGCCTAGCTGCAGGGATGTGGGCTTGCAAATTTCCACACGTTCCAAGCCAAGAGAGATGGTTGAGATTGATGAGCACAGCTGGAATTTCCGCAAAAGCATATCAAAGCTAAATACTGTGCAAACCCTGCGAAATCTGCCGATCAGCTTCAGACTGAAGCATTTCAACCCCATTTCACCATATGCGTGGGCTTTGAAATTTGTTTGAGCCTGAAGCCGTGGTCAGATTTCAGGCTAAACATGGCTAAACCCTTGCCTTTCCAGCTGAGAAACGTAACGCGCCAAATCGCCCCGATGCTGAACTTTGTGCATGTAGGTGTCCTGCTCGCCACGCAACATCGGCAGAAGAAACAACATTGCACATCGCACATCGCACTGAAATGTTGACAGATTTGGTTCACAAAAAGTTCAACTGCGGTGCAGTCTCATCAGTTCCTTTCTGGATGACAGTGGGATCGTTGATTCATGCCACCAGGAATCACCAGGAGTAAGACTTGCCGAGTAGCATCAAAAATGACGACTTTGCCTTCCTGCCACGCAACCTCACACTTCAAACAAGCCAGGAGCCGGGAAGATTCATAAGTACCCTTTACTGAACTCGATTTGACTGGTGATCAAGGTTGATGAATCATCAAACGTGCTGGGTGGCAGGTTCATTGACATCTGATCAATGACTCCCACATAAATATAGGGCACCCATTGACCCACAAAATGGTTCTTCAAATCACACCCCTAAACCATGCCTATTTCAGGTCAATAAGTTTTGAGCCATAGCCTGTTAGCCTGGTGGATAATTTGTATCTTATTTCTACTGGTCAAACCCCATTTCCAATGATCAAGCCCTGATCTCACAGAATCAAACAGCAAAGGTGCAAAATACAACATAGCTATGCAGACCTTAAGGTGCACCATTGTTGATTGCAGTTGCATCCCCAGTTTTCATGATAAAACATGATAAAACTCCCACTTTGCTGGGACTGTCACGGCCCTGCCTCTTCCCCTGCTACAGTCAAGGTAGCACCGCTCGGTGCCCGCAAACCCAGCTGCAAGGTGAGTCGGGGGTAAGTGCCTCCGCTGCACAAGTTTGGGCAAGAAGTGCGAGAAGTGGTTGTCCAATTTGGTGAATCGAAATCAACTTTGACCGGATGATCTTGGATATTACTGAACAATAGCCTTTTCATGTCTTTCGCACTAGAATTTTGCGGTCAAGTCAAAGCTATGAAGTTAGCACAATTAGCCATATGACTTATGACTAAGAAGTTTACCTCATTCTGAATCCACATTTAAGCGGCCTGACCATCCTGACCTCCGTGCGGCCGATCTCCCACCTAGATGGGGCTTCAGCTGAGCACCAGGAAGCAGCCGCGCGATGGAGGCGCCGGACCTCACATGGCAGCTGAGCGGCAGCTGTTCGTGATTCATCTTGGACTTCAATGGACGTTCTGATGTCAAGGTGATCCAAGATGGTCTAAGTATCTTCAAAGTGGTTAACCGGTCAAGCTAAAGTATGTCGAATTGACGAACGACCAAAGCCATTAAGAAATATAAGAAACTGAGATTGAGCCTTTCTAAAAAGGAGCACCACAGAAACCAAAACGAAACATCGCCAAGCCCCCAGGCAAATAGGTGCCACATCGAGGCCCTATCTCAGGCCGTTCACTCAACAAATCGCAGCTCTTTTGGAGATACGGCAAGTTGCACAGCTCGGATTTTCCTCGCACAGGTCACTCACGGCTTGAGCTGAAGTGTCTCATGCGTAAACGACCTATGGGACACCGGGTCAGCAGGTCCTTGGCTGTGAATCAACTTGATACGAGCCCAATCTTGGTTCCTGCAGCTCACAGTTGCTGTTGCATCACTTCACGTTGAAAGCCACAGATCTGTGCGCCTGGGCGTCAACCCATTCTGAAAGCGTGCGGCTGCGCCTCTGATTCAAGAATGACTCACCACCCCCAAATCCCCCATTCAGCTGAGGTCTCGACCAAATGCTCCATCAGGGTCATCCTCAAGCAAAGCCTTAGTGGTGCTGATGTAGGACCGCGGCATGTGAAATGCAGCACGGGAATTGTGGTCTCGAACCTCCAAAGCAGCTCTGAAGATGGCAGAATGCCTGCAGAATCGGTAGACTGAAGATACTCAAGCGAGTAAAGAAACTGGATAGAGTTTCGAAAGACAGGGTGAGAAACTGCTGGAACTTGTTGCAGGGATTCGATATGATTGGATCATGTCGGATCATGTTGGATCTAGGACATCTTTTTTGAACTTCTGAAATATACCGATGCCACATGATGCCACCGCAATGCCACCTGGCCTCTCCACAAATTCCCCAAAGGCAGGCCACCGATCTCGGGGCCAAAACGGCCAATGCTGGGCAGCTGGGAAAAAGTCCCAGTTCCTCGGGCAGAGTTCTCTGTCTCTCCAGATTTTTGGTAAACACATCGGAAAGCAGAAATGTTACAGTTTCAATCAATTTCACTTTCATCTTCTGGAGGAATGAAGTCTGCATGCTCAGTTGCATGACTCCCTGACAGAAATCCAGGGGTTGAAGAACCCCTGCCAATGTTCAAAGGCAACCCACCTTTCCAGTCTGAACATGTATGAACTACATTGAGATAAACAAGAACGAAGCGGGAAAAGGCAAAGTCTCCTTGGGAGTGATGTGCTTTATGAAACTTTATGCTGAATGTTGACAATATTAATTTTGGGGATGTTGCAGACAGGAAGTGTCCTGCTGGGACTCTTGATCTTCAGAAGTGTCGACGCGTGACTCAGTAGCCGACTGGTTCAGCCGCATTGGGCTGTCCATCTGAGCTTCTGCGAAGTATGGCAAGCGTTTCCTCAGTATGGCAAGAACTTCCGCTTTCAAGATTCAAGACAGAAGTGCTCGTCAAATACCACATTGATTACTCACGGCCAATGCTGGCGGCACAAGAGTGCGAAGCATTCGTATCATAGTCATATATATATATATATTCAAATATACGATAAATATCAATAAATAATCTGTAGCTCCCTATATGTAATTATTCGAGAAGCATGGTTTCTTCCTTCCTTTATATGTTTTTATATTTTTCATTCCTTGATGTCATCGCTGGACTGATGGACAATGTCAGACACGGGTTTGGCTTGGACATGCACTGTTCCGAGCAAGCGACACCTTTTGAAAATGCAGTTCCATCCGGTTGAAGGTCTCAGCAGCTGCTGAAAAGTCCTGCCAACGTGCACCAGAAACATGTGAACAGCACGCTGGCAGTATCAGTCTTGTCCAGTGGATGTCCGTCTCCTTGTCATCGGAGTTGACTTGATGTACAAATCTATAACTATACAAAACTCATATTTGGTCATATGGACGTCCCCACGACAAACACAAACTTCCTTGGCTATCTTGCCGTTGCCTGTACCAGCCAGTTCCCACAACTACATATCATCACCATAGTCCACCCTTCCAACACCGCATCCTGCTTACCCTGGGCGAGTTCGAGCCTCACTCAAATCCATCGAAACTGCCGTCGCCATTTCTCCACATCCAAACCATCTGAGGTCCGTTCGCAAGTTCTGAGCCAATCAGAAATGTAAAGCGCCACCGCCATGGACACTTTCTGCGAGAATTGGTGAATGAAAGTGACAGGCGGCAGGAATGAAACAATCATCATCATTTGTGACAGTTCACATTCAGGGCAGCTGCACATAGCCTGCAGGGCGCACAACCAACCCCCAAACCCCGGCGCGCTCGGCAGCCGCAATGAATGGCAAACAAAGAAACTAGACGACGGATGGCCCGAGAGCGAAGAGAAGTATAGTGGGAAATGTAACTGTGAAAATCGTATAGAGGAATATATGAAGATGTCTCAAAGAAAG
>BGPT01001773.1:39987-59606 GCA_003297045.1 Symbiodinium sp. clade C Y103 | reverse complement strand
GTGAAGATATGCAGATGTGAAGAGAGGAAGATGTAAGATGTGCAGATGTGAAGATATGAAGATGTGAAGATATGCAGATGTGAAGATATGAAGATGTGATATGAGAATGTAATAATGCAGATCTCTTTTTACGAAAAACCCTTCGCAGACGCTCTCGGGAAAAACAAGAAATGGGCAGTGCCTGCTGCCAGCGCTTGGGCAAAGTCAATCAAATTTGCTGGGCTGGGCCGTGCCGGCGCAAACCCAGAAAGGCGCGCGCGAACTCCAACCACTGCTTCCCTCCAGCCAGATGCTTTTGCAGTGTGGGCGCAGCACGGTCCAAGAACAAGAAACACGAGTCTTCACCTGAAATTTGCGGGATGGAAAGTAAAACAGAGCTGTCCTCTCGGATGTCCTCCGCCATTCTGGTCCACAACCGCGCAGCAGCAAGCTGGGCCTTGTCAGTCTGCTCGCGCAGGGAGCCCTGAGCCACTGTAGCTGCCACGCAAGCACACGCTGGTCGAGCAACTGGCGCCGGAAGCTGGGCCGTTGCAGCCGCGGGACACAACAGCGGTTCCGAGCGGAAGGGGGTTTCAATGAGGACCCGCCTAGCTTTTGGCCGGGGCTCACCAGCTACCAGCTCCGAAAGCTGAAAACGGCTTTTCCCTACCGGCCTCATCTTTTTTTTGCAGAAGAAACACAAAGGAGAAACGCAAAACACTTTCAAACACAGGGTGCAGCCCTGAATGTGCACTGTCACAAATGTCCTGAAGCATATATTAGGGCCTGCTGGTGCAAATTTGACAAGCAAGAGTCAAAGCTGCCAAGTGCGGTTCAAACGGCTTCAATCAATCAAGCAGCCCTTCCCCACTAAAGGGATCTTCCTTCCCAATCCTGGTTGAGAGGTTCCCAATGAAAGTGACAGGCAGCAGGAATGAAACAATCATCATCAGAAACACCACGAATTGCCTTGTGAGAAACGCCTCTGACATCCGGGGAGAATCGCAGCCTCCGAGAGGACTGATATTGGACTGACCGATCAATGTGTGGTCTGGCAAGTGTTCCTCTCAAAGCCCCAGGTGGCCGACTGTGGGGTAGCCCCCACCCCCCTAGATGCTGCAGAGCTAAGGGCCATCCAAATCGTCCAATTGACCCAGTGGTTTTGTGTCATAGGCGAAGCTCCGGCCACTGCCTGCCACTTGTAGTGCTTTCTCATGCAGACCTAAGGCCGTTTTCATGACCTGAGGCAAGTCCGTGATGCCATAACTTGGCGATCCACCCCTTTCAAGAGCTCAACATAGAGTTTGGTCATGTTTGGTTCCATGCCTTCCCCAAAGCAGAAGGTCTTGAACTCTTCAGGTATTTTGTCGCTCATTTCATTGCAAGTCTCAATTCAGCCGCTGCTGCCTTGACACTGGGTTTGTTAAGTCGGGGTAGCTCACTTGCTGAAGTTTCTTCCGGCCTCACCAAACGCAGCGGGGCGTACTCTCTCTCTCTCCCTCTCTCTCCCTCTCTCTCCCTCTCTCTCCTCTCTCTCCTCCCTCCCTCCCTCCCTCCCTCCCTCGCTCGCTCGCTCGCTCGCTCGCTCTCTCTCTCTCTCTCTCTCTCTCTTTTTCTCTCGGTTGTTGTACAATTAGAGCTCACTGTTCGTGTGTGAACATTCGTACAACGGACATAGATAAAGTCTCCAACCTGTCCTCCGGTGTCATTTGAGCATCGGGCCGGTCTCCCCACCAAAAGAATGAGTGAAGAGCCTGACCTACCCCGAGTGCCTCAAGACCAACCAGGAACAGTATGGAACGTGTCAAACTTGGACATGGAAGCCATGGAAAGCCATGGAAAGCCATCAAATTGAGTCAGCCAAAACGACAGTCAGCACAAGCACTACAACACGTCGTAGTCTCCAACCAGCACTGGCTTCATTGGCACAGCAGCTGCCAGCTCCAGCAAGTAGGCGAAAGCCTCCACGCGATGCCTCAGATCTGTGGCGCCATGCCGCGGAGATAGGCAGAAAGTACACTCAGAAAGCACGGAGCTCCCAGCATGGCTCCATCATAGCCTTCCTGAAACGACACCACACAGAAGCCAAACAGAGTCATGCGACTCAACATCTGGGATGATCTGATGTCAACTGCGGGATATTGCCAGATGTTCACCTTCTTCACATGATCTTCACATTTCGCGCCTTGGCTGAGATACTTTGCAGCCAACTTTGGAGCAGCTTTGATGCAATCGCCTCCTGCTCTGCCTCATCGTCGGAGAGAACATCGATGCCTGCCACTGGAAGGCTGTTCACAAGAATCAGCCTGGAAATGCTTGGAACATACTGGAAGCAAAGATCGACATAAAGGTGATCATGGTACAACATCATCATCATCATCATCATCATCATCATCATCGTCATCGTCATCTTCATCGTCATCATCGTCATCATCCCAAGATCTGAGCTGCAGACATGCCACAAAGTTTAGAATACAGCTTTCCACCTGGCTATGTTGAACGAGGTCGAAATCACGTGACACGCAATGGGATGGCAACCCTCGGCCAACCCTCTCCGAGCCTCGGAGAGGTCCCATGCAATTGCCAGAGGCAATCCTAGCCAAAGCCTCCAGCCCAAATGGACTTTGTGGGTTGAAAATGGGCTGAAGATTTAAAGAATAGGTTGGTCAGAATCATTGAAAATGATTATCATGATACATATATATATATAATATTGTAAATACATTGTTTACTGTTTACCTGTTTATTTATTTATTCATTCATTCATTTATTTAGGCCTTTGGTGTGGGGCATCGTCTTTTTGGCATTCTTTGGAGGAGGTTTTATCTGAGAGTGTCAGGAGCATTTTGTGGATAGGCCACATGTGTAGCGCAGAATTGGAATTGTTTCATCACCACAGCCCTATGATTTTTAACATGTGGCATCCACAGAGCCCTGACCTGCTGAAGATCACGGACAGCATGGCAGGCCATTCTGCAGTACTGGCCAGGGCAGCCGGCTGACTGCCATGTGCCCAAGACTAGTTGATTCATCTTGATTCATGTTTTAGCGGCTGGCACTTGCAAGCTGGATTTGGCTAAAGTCATTATCATTTCTTGTGCTTGCAAAGGCACTTTTCCAAGTCTCTGATTTACGGCCAAAGGGCATACATGGATGAGATGTGCATGAAAAGGCACGGGGACCTTTGAGAAGGGGTGGCAAGACAAACAGAGCCTGAAACCGAAGAGAGCAAAAAGCAAAATATTCCTGGGCTGGCCACTTCTCCTTTCCAAAGCACTGTGGTTGGAGAGCATGGCCAGGCGCCGAAACAGCTAGATAAAGCAAGGATCCACAACCAGTTGGCTCGCCTTTTTGCGTCCATGTGCTTCTGATCTGCTGAAACAGGAAACGCGAGCCGGACCACGTCTGCATTGGACTGTGGATAAACCGGCCCCTTTGACAAACGTTCAGTGATGCCCATCAGTCAATCTCAATCCACAGCACGTAGCACATTCCACATGCATTTGGCCTCCCCAAGTTGGTGGATCAGGGTAGACAATCGCGACTGAGTGAAAGTCAACCCTAGCCTGAAGCTCCTCCACAAAGTTGTCAGTGAAAAAAATCCCAGCACAGGAGACCTAAGTCGTCCCCCAAAGTGTTGACCACCCCTGAAAGCTGCAATAGACCATGACCTGAGGCACCTGCCATAAATCCGATGACAATCAACAACACCATGCAAATCTTCCAAGCAATACCTCCGGCAAAGGATGCAATCCATGACATGGCTGCCTGTGCCAACTCAGATTCCAGCCTCTCTGCCCGAGCAAGAACAAACCAGCAAGACCCGGAGACAAGGCTACAAACCTCAGAGCTTACATTGGCCTACATCACAGCAGCATCTTTGAGTGCCCTGTTCCATCGTGTTCCCGCTGCACTGGGGATCGCACACAAAGACTTGAGATGCTCCACTGAGCACATTGACCTGAAATAAGCTGACCAGAAGCAAAAAGATTTTTTTTGAAGGTGGAGCTCATGATCCTTGCCGCAGCCGGCACCCAACCTGCCTGCCCCAAGTTTGAAGTGAAGGAAGCAGCCACCTAAAAACTGCCGGTTGTTTCAAGCAATCAACAGACCGAGCCACCGAGCCAACCCACTGCAAAACCAGCCCACAAGGACCACAGAGGAGTGCAGAAGTATTCTGAAGGATTCTGAGGGTCTAACGGCACTACAAATCACGATCGCAAAGGTAGCAAGTGTAGCCAGCCTGAACTGTCTTTGTCACTCTCCCAGCCATTCACAAGCTTTGAAAAGCTTCCACGGTGACAGCCCCCCTGATAATATACTGATGAATTCACGCGTATAAATACAAAGTCAAACAAACCTGAAAGTTTATTGAATGCCCCCAATCTGCGCAGTGCGAGACAAGATAGTGCAAACTTGGCTTTCAACAAACATGGTCTTAAAAAAATGTGCCTTGAAACCTGCAATCATGCAGGAAAGCCCTATCATGCCCTATCTCAAATGGTCATCGTCGTCATTGTCATCATCAACATCATCAACATCATCATCATCATCATCAGCAGCATCATCATCATCATCATCATCATCATCATCATCATCATCATCATCATCATGATCATCATCATCATCATCATCATCATCATCATCATCATCATCATCATCGTCATCGTCATCCTCATCATCATCATCATCATCATCATCATCATCATCATCGTCATCGTCATCGTCATCGTCATCGTCATCGTCATCGTCATCGTCACCGTCACCGTCACCGTCACGGTCATCGTCGTCATCATCGTCGTCGTCGTCGTCGTCGTCGTCGTCGTCGTCGTCGTCGTCCTCGTCCTCGTCATCTTCATCTTCATCTTCTTCTTCTTCTTCTTCTTCTTCTTCTTCTTCATCATCATCATCATCATCATCAGCAGCATCACCATCATCACCATCACATTTTCACATAGTTGCATGCCAGCCTGCTATGCCGGCCATCTTGATGCTTGATGGGAGCCACCATAGAAGACAAAAGAATTGGATAAACGCCGATGACAGCCACCGCCATAGCCACACGTGCAAAGCTTCCGAATGGCCCAGGTGGCAAGTCAAGGAGAACATTGGAGGAGACCCTAGGCCCCAACACGAAATATGCCACCCCACAGAACGTCACAAAGAGCAACGCCACAAAGGAAAAGCTGAATCCCATGCAGGCGGCAAATCTGCGTGGGCTACGTTGACTCATCTCCTCGTACATTGGAAGGATGCACATCTGCACAACCGCTGCTTGCATCAGGGCGCTGACCATCGTCACGTTTCCTTCGCCGAAGCCCAACATGCAGCAGTCGTGATCTGTCGCATCTGTTGCTGGCTTTCGCCAACCTGATGCAAACAAACTGAGCAAAAGGACACACACGTAGACGTTTGCAGCGATGCTCAGGGTCGAGGAAAATGCCAGGTGTTGCTGATCCATGAAGCAAAGTGGTAAAACAATCATTCCACTCACCCCAACCCTCATAGTGCGAGGCAGCTCCGGCAACAAGAGCTTGCAGCTGTCGGCGACAACTATCAAGTAACCGACCAAGCACATGAATACTGTAAGCCATATCGTCACTTCCAACACGGCCTTAACAAGCTTCCCATGAGCAGGAAGACATCGCAACAGACCTCCCAAATCGAAAATTTGATGTTTTTCTGCGGACTGAACTAAAATCATGTTGGTCCCAGCATTCACGGCAAGCACCAATAATGTAAGCAGAATTGCAGGAATCAGCGAAGAACCTGCCGTTGCCCAGGGCAAACTCAAAATACCACATCCCAATGTGGCGGTGATGAGGTTCGCACACAAGGCCAGTGGAGAAGCTGTACTGGCATCAGATTCATCAGATCCAGGCGACACCAAGGGGTCAGCCAAATCACCCATCGCTTTATGGGCTACACCTGTGGGATGTGAACAGCATTACAGAATACTACAGATATGTAGTGAATTGTAGTGATATGATGTGATATGATGTGATATGTCCATAGTCTATAACCATTCACCTTTGGGATCCATTGAAACTCTCCATGCAGCAAAGTCACAGGTCCACATGGAGGAAAATCATATGAGAGGCCTCTGGAGTTTTGCAAGTGATGTGATGTGATTGCTGAGGCCCTGGCTGTTTGATCTTTTTGTGTTTTCTTGTGAGTCATACGAACCCTGTCTCTCAAGCGGGAAAGCTGGCAAAAGCAATTGTCCAGGCTCGCTGAAGCTGTTTACACCCTGTGATTCAAAAATCAAGCATGGTAAATATAACATCGCCATTTTTTCTCACGCGATGTCTCGTTAACATGAGACGTTGGATCGAGGTGAAACGAGAAACGCTGCAAGTATCGGGAGCTTTGGGCACGTCAGGTACTTGGCATTCGGAAGCCGTGCCACAGCATTGTCGCTTACACCTTTTGTTTCGCATAGCTGACTTGATTCAAATGGCTGACTCCAGCTGGTTGCCCGTTTCTCAAATCCCACACTCAGATCTTGCGTCTCAGAGTCTGGCGGCCACAAATGCCACAGGGGAACAAACAATTGAATGACCTTCGACCTCCACGCTGGCCTGAAACTTGCAAGTCACACTGCTACTGCAGAATTTCGACATGTTTCCACTATGTAAAGTGGCATGCTTGAAATGCATTGAAATGCCGGTATCTTGCCCGTATCCAGGAGTGGAGCATTGAGTCTTTGCAGGTGTCCGGCACCTGTGCCATTTAGCGCAAAGGATATTCCTGCAGCCACGAACCCAGCAAGATCCCAACTCAGCTGCCGAGTGAGCACAGCTCAAAGGCTCTGAGGGCCCGACTCTGCACATCTTGTATGTGTACGAGGTCTCATCCTGCACTGCTAAGATCTGCTGAGTGCGTGCAGATGTGGTGCCCGAGCTCCACAGAAATTGCCCGAGTCATGGGTCAGGGCCCCAGTCCTTGCACCCAACAGCACCTGAGAGCAGCGAGTCGAATCTGTGTGAGCCCTGGCACAACTATGGCACAGCCATGGCACAACACATTTCAGCGGGCCTGCTTCGTTGTAATTGCAGCAGCAATCATCGAACGTCTGCCACTCCTGCCATGCCCGTCGTCAGAGTGCAGGTGCAACACACATCCCACAGATTCCAACAGCACAGCTTCAAAGTATTCAAGTCGTTCACTTTTGATGCAGGAACGGCTCTGTCCCTCCACGCTGTGAAGACCACATCCTGCACATGCAGGAAGAGCAGGCGCGCAACAGCGAAATCTGAAGCCTTCTGACCAGCCTGAAGGGTGCAGAGCGGCCACACCTTGCATCGCAAACTCTGCCACTGAGATACCATCGGATGCGCCATGGCAGAGCATGATAGAGCATGTTGACTTTCGCCGGGTGGACAATCAAACACAGTGTGGCGATGTGTCGATGTCTACATATGTCTACCATCCACGATTAGCCTTCTTACAGAATCTTCATGATCCTACGCATTTCCTACGCCAACTGAAATCATGGCATCACCCTCAACCCGACATAATGCAAGGTTTGCCGCAATGACTCCATCCATCTCCATCCAAATCCCCGAGTCCGCAACGTAGTTGGCTGCAGCCAGGGTTAGTCTCCCAGCATCAAAGTTGAAGTCCTGGCCGCAGGCAGGGGGTAATGAGAATCCACCGAGCTACCCCACGTACGATGCTGGCACTAATGGAGATGCAAAAAGGCATATATCCTGACTACGAAATCTTTGGAACCATACTAAGGATATCCCGTCGAACTTCAACTCACCAACCAACACAAAAACTGGCACTCTAGTACACAGCGGCACCTATCCAAAGGCCAAGGCCCAAAGCGAAGCCCTTTGGAACAAGCAAAGCCCTTTAAAAAAGACTGAGCCAGATCTTTCTACATGTTTAAGTCTTTCTTCCATTTCTACCTTTCTCAATTTCAGGTGGTACTACTTGTATCAAAAAGCCGGATTGCTGTTGATGCTTTTGTGCTGTCGCAGCCGGGTGCTTTTGTCTTCCTCCGGGTAGTTGCACGGTCGTGTGCTGGCTTGGCACCTGGCACGCGTCATCACCGTCATCACTGGTCTTGATGTCATGGCTTTGGGCAACCGAACTCACAGCTTTCAAGTCATGGAAGGATCACCAACACAGGCGGTACTCCCCAGTTGTGATGGATGCTGCTTCGCCTCCAGTATTACAATGTATTACAGGCTCCGAAGTGAAGGAACCTTTCAGCCTCTAGCAGGGCGAGCTGCTCTTAGAGATATTCCAACTGAGAGATTGGCCCAAGTCAAAAGTACCCGTGAGACCATCCGCTGAGATGGTCCTTAAGGCTCAGCTGTCAGCAGAAATCAGCCAGTTGACTCATCCAGTTCTGCACCAAGAAGTGGGTCCAGTAAGTACAAGACAATCTGCCGGAATACCCATCAAGCAAGGGTCCAACGCCTGCAGGTGCAGCGAGTGATAGCGAGTGCAAGCTTGGTAGAAACACTGCTCAAAGGGATGCCAATCAGCTTCAACTCCACTCGGCCACACCAGCCTGGGACCACCTCACCAGTGCAGCCTCCGAGTCTCGTCAATGGTCTTGTGCCAGCCTGCCAGGATCCAACACTGCGATGCTATGTATGGCTCTGATTTCCGCACACCCAGGGGACCCAGCGCAGTGCCTTTACAACGAGCTGATCCCCAGCAGTCATCGGCTTAGCCGAAGCCAGCTGAATATCCTTGGGAGGGGGTAGATCCAGAATCCAGAATCCAGCTCAGATCCATTAGACGCGCGGTTCCATAGAGCATGGCAACAAGGATGTGATGCAATACTGCAACCAGCATGTATGCAAAGGGGGTTTTTGGGGAGATGACACTGCTAAGGGTTTTTGATGCAGCTGCGCTCATGTGCTTCCTACCATGCTTTCCCCATCAAAATCTCCAGCGCTACAAGTGGGGTGCAAGATGTTGAGGACAATCTGTGTGCGTGTATCTTTGCTCGTGTTGAATCTCAATATATCATGATATATCATATAATCTCTGCAGTACAGCACCCTCTCTTGACCTTTTGTGTCCTTTATAACCTCTATGTGTCAAAGCTAAGGCTGGGACTCCGGAACAGGGACCACGCATAAAGCAGGTCTCAGTAGCATCGGAAGCTTCTGGGGCAAGATTTCCGTCCGTTACAGTAACCATTACCGTAAAAAAGCAAAAACCATGGTAAGGCAGTGGCCACATTCATGTCCGTTTCCAGTCGCACCTGATCTCCATGAGCGGCACTTTCAAAGACAAGAGAACAACCACAACGGCATTGACATGCAGTGACTACAGTTCGCAATGAGCACATCAACTTCTGAGAGGTGCGGCAATTGTCATGAACCTTGGTGATGTGTCGCAATCAATCAGAAACCACAGCCACAGCAAATAAAGCTACTGTATACGATCGGACCCCATTCATTGGGAAGGCTAAGCTCCAAACCCTGCCAGAATTGTGAAATCCGCAGGAACGTTTGGATTGCAGTTGGAGAGTTTGCTGCACCTTCAAACCAAATGCCACACGACAAATTGGTGCTTGCATGTGCTTGCCACGACTGGTTACAGGATCGGACTCCTCCAAAGAGACTCTGGAAAATTGAAAGTAAGAGGCACCACCCACGCCCAACAATGACTGCTCTGGTGAGACTGCCAAGATCTGCCAAAGTAAAAGAACTTCAAGAACGCACTATAACATACTACAAGTATAATAAATGCTTCGACTTCCGGTGTCCAATCGAAACAGAATGAGCAAGACCGTTTAGAACAAACGAAGGCAGGCGCACCAGCAAAGCCTCAGTGTTGTCGAAACAAATAGCAAAAGCAAGATCAAGACTTGGAGGCTGCTTTGGGGGTTGGAGCCAAAAATATCATCGAAGGCCACTTGGGCTACGAGAGATGCCTTGTCGGATATCACACCACCCAAATCACAAAAGACAAACATAGAAAAAGTACATTGGAATCCCATGGAATCCCAAAGTCTTCAAGAACAGCAAGTCTCTGGGCATGAGGCTTTGCAATGAAGCCGTCTGTCATCACAGGTGCAGAGTCGAAAACGCCAGGATCATCTGGAAGGTTCTGCAGCATTCAGCTACATACAGCAAGATTGCACTACGTCGCCACCTTTCGGTGAACAGGAAACTGCCAGAAATCACTCTACCTCATCAGAACAATAGTAGTGATCCACGAGCAAAAAAACAGACGCGCTTTGGGCAATTCCGCCAGGGAACATCTAGCCCCAAATCCATCTATCTTCGTGTTACTACACTCCACTGCTACAAAGTCCTCGTTCTCAAATCGAAACCACGTGCCACCTGTTCGACGCAGGCTGTAGCTGCACAGCTACAAATTTGCAGTGATCAACTCTGGTCTGCCCATACAATTCTGTGGTCCATTCGATCCAGTTTGATCCAAGTTGATCCATCAATAATATGAACATAACAATCCATATCAATCTATGTGCATTCAGCATTTCTTCGAGATGCACATATGCTTTTTTATTTATCCGTTTGTTTCCTCATTTATTTACATCACTCATGGATCCCTCCATCTCCAAAATGGCCTTGATGGACACCAGCCAAGTCCCGAGCATCTGGAGCTCGGCCTTGGCCATGCCACTTGGTGCCCAGCTGTGGACGGCCGATGTGCACTGAGGCATGGGCTGGTCATGACTCCACTGTTCGGCAAGCCAGGTATCTCAGGTAAGCCATGTTGGCAAAAAAAATTGACTACCGTCTGGCTAAATTCGCGCAGATTTTGGCTCAAGGTGTTTTTCCAAAAAGCACTGCCAAAGTCTGACATCAGCAGAGGAGAATCAGAAATTTTGCCCTAAAATGAGATGCTGTCTGGCCACAGGACTGGTAGCGGTGCCGCAGAAGTCGCCAGTTTGCAGCATGAGCATGTCACCAGACTGCGCAACACCATCAGAAACTTAAACATCTGACGACAGAAATGTTGGCTGTCGAAAACTGTCCTAAAAAACACTGAAAAAGTGTGTCTCCTCCATTGCAGGCCCACTGCTTCAACTGACAGTCTCTCCTGCGTCCCTACTCCGCGGAAGCCATCGATGAGGCAGGTCTTGATCTCTGACAAGGGCCAGTTCCTTGAGTGAACTTCCAAAACTATGTGCACGGCATGTACGAGGAGGGATGTATGGGTGCGTGGTGCATGTGTGCCTGTGCATTCAACAACTTAACTCTGCAGATTCATGAGCATTTTTGCAGTGTTGCCTGAAACTTCTGGTCCCATGTGTTGCAACACAACCATTGGATCTCTGCAAGAGAAAGTAGTGGAACTTATGACCCAGGAAGCATAAGTGCCCGGAACATCATCACCATCTCAGGGCCATAGGCCATCCAAGCTGTCCTTCAAGCTGTGCCCATCTGTGGAGCTGAGTACCGGGCTTCAAGGAAACCTCACATACTGCATAGTGGTCACTTGAAGCGCCTGCACCAAGTCCCAGTTCTTCAGCCCATTGGAATGTCAAGCCTACACATTATGGGTTTCCAGAAACGACTGTATAGGCAAACGTAAATTCAAACATAACACTGCTGGCTTGTGGCATCAAGCCACATGTTCTCTTCTGATACAGTCAAGTTCGCAGTGTAGCCGGAGAGCCGCAGCACAAAGTCACTCAAGTAATTCTAATGTGAAATATACTCAATACGCACACACAGAGACACACACACAGATATATATATATATATAGGCAGTAGGTTCTTGTAGAATGGCTATTGCACTGAAAGTCTGTTGGCAAACGTGTTTAGCTAATTGTATAAAGGTTCTGGGTGATAGGTCAGCCCTTGAGAGGCAGACTAAGTTTGTAACCTGCGACGACGAAGCTCAGTAGTTCTGTTGCATAGGCGCCGTCCACGTTGCAGCACTCCTTTCCACACGCGCCGTGCAGAAAAAGTGCAGGTGCAGATGGTGCGCCAAGACATTGCGCTGTATTTCTCGTACTCTTTTGCACCATGTATTACCAAGGACCCCCCGCGGGGCCTCAATCTTCAAGTTGATTTTATAAGAGCCAGGCTGTTTGGCCTGCACTGCTACACTGAGCTTCTCACACCAAAGCCGCCGCAGAAGCACACTCGATAAGAGCCAGGCTGCCTCATGCAATGACACCGTCCAGATATGAAGGAAAAGAAGGCAAAGCCTGTCTGCACTGAACATTCGACGCTTTGATCTAGTCGTATTGTTACTGGCTGAGGTTGGGTCATGGCAGCAAACCCATCCCAAGTTGAGTAGCCTTAAAATGCCAAACACTCGAACGGTTTGCCGTGCATCCCGGAATTTGTTCTAACGCTGGCTGAGGACACTGACTGCTGTCTCCCATATTGCGCTTTCCATCTGTGGGACCTACTCTCACTCTGCCACAACATAGAGTTGCTTTCAAATTTGAGACCACCGCATCCACCACATCCATTTGGTTCATCATGCTTCTTCCATTTGAAGTAACTTTGGTACATCCAGCCTTGCACCTTGAGCGTGGCCACCGAGCTGTAGGCATCTTAGTCGCACAGCAACTAACCGGCACAAGACTGACGTCAAACACACTGGGATTGATTCGCACCAATCTATAGGGATCTGGCCACCACATGCCGCAACCTGTCCAATCTGTCCATGTCCACTTGTCCATGCAACAAACTCATAATTTGCCCAGTGTGGCCCATGTCAGTTTTGAAGATTTTGAAGGGAGATCCGAAGCTGAGGAGTCCCACATCATTGCTCTCCACAATGCGCATCCGATCTGCATCCTGCGCACTCAGAAAGTCATGAAAGCCATGACACCACCATCACCACAACCGGTAGCAGCTGTCCTGAAGGAATGGCGCACGGACGGTGAAGCTGAACACGGATCTGAGCTTGTACTCCTTGACATTTCAGCCCATTTCAGCCCCATGCCCCACCCCTCCGGATGGCAAAGACATGTACAGAAGTTCTGAGATAAAATACATATATATATATATGTAATATACTAATATATATATATATATGAATATATATATATATATATATGTATATTAATATATATATATATAGTATATATATAGTATATAATAGTATATATATATATATATTAATATAAGTTTCACCTCACTGGGGTGATGCATCTTGACTGGTGAGCCTCTCTGAGGACAGTTTTTGTTCGACACCCGACTTCGAGACAAGATGGAGAAAGACTTCCACAACCGTGGCAAGGCAATGCTTGTTTGACGTCCTCGTAGCGCCCTGATGGGATATCAAACCCACGGGCATCCCAGACCTTCAAGCAAGCTGGTCACTCCATGATGACGCAGCGAAGCTAAGCAAACTGAGATGCCAACAGCTAGTGAGCCTTTGTAGATGGCTGTTGAAGCTACAATTTCCTCGCTCTTGCCGCTGGGAGGGAATTTGGCAAATATTAAATCACACTATATACGACATTTCATTTGTATTATGAACATGTGTATATATATATATATATATATATATGCATGGAATATGTGTGTGTATGCATGTATAAGGAACTCAACAGAGAACCCTGCTACGACAGTTTGGATCTAAATGTCAGGCTGCACTGCAAGGATTCTTAGTCACGTGCCAGGCGATCGGGAGCCATGGTCACCATCTGGCACCGGCACACCGCACAAACACGGTTGCAAGTTGCAGGTGACCCACCAAATTCTGGAAGAAACCTGCGTAATGTTTTGTATCACTTTTTGTCATACATATACACACATTGACACACACACACACATACTGTTACATAGGTACATATGTATAACATGTATACATACATAATATATATATATATATATACGTGTGTGTGTGTGTGTGTCTGTGTGTTTTATTCATTCGATATGTTTTCATATGTTTTCCACCTTAATGCCATGGCATCGACCCAAAAAAAGGCTGGCTCCAGGGTCTTCCACTCCAAGTGGCCTTGGAAGCCGCTGGCTCCACCTCATGGCAGGTCGCATCACTTCTCCCAAGGTCCCAGTGCTACCCTCAATCGGCGTCCCGTTGGCGTCGCTTGGCGCGATCCCTTTTTCCAAATGTGAAACCCTGGCATTTGGCAGCGCCAGTCTCCGTCACAGCCTGGTGCCCTCTTTCAAACTCCAGGCCGGAATCCTTTGGGAGTTGACTTCGCTCATGTTCACTGAGTCACTGGGTTTTGCCAAGTGGTGAGACGCACAACGTGCTTCCCCTCATCAGCGGTGTCCAACGTCACCAAGACTGGCCTTGCATATGCCTCTGGCGCAAATGCCAGCTGCTCATGCAACTAGTCAAGGAGCGCTTGCGACTCAATTCGTGGTAGCTCTACTTCGGGTAGCCGAAAAGCGGGGCGCAAACGTTCTCCAATGTGAGCTTTGGCCCTGGGCCTCAGTATCTTGGCATTTCCATAGGGATTTGAGTCAAGAGACAGCAGCCCTGCAAACGGATGAGCCTGCAAGTGAATGGAATCAACGATTGAACAGCCACGGCAGGCCGGATTTCCGAGGCGGTTGTCTTCTCGGCTCCTCCCACAGAGCTGGCAAATGCCGCTCACAACTGCTGGTTTCCCTGCTTCCATTTTGAACAACTCTTCCACTGGCATCACATTGGTGTTTGTCTTCTTCTGCTTCTTGGGCTTGTGCAAGGAAACTGCCACCCTGGTTGTCAGAGCTGCGATTCGGTCCTTGGTCTCTTTGTTTGAGAGTGTAAGTTTTGAGGGGCTGGGCTGTGGAATGTCCTCTTCACTCGAGGAGTCATCCAATTTTCTCGGAACCATTCCACTCAACTGCTGGGTTTCTGTCATCTTCTTGACCACCAAGGCTGCCCGTCCCAAGTTCATTACTGCTTCTCGTATGTTGCTCATCGTTTTCTGCTTCTTCAGCGAGAGTGCAGCGTCTCGGGTTTGTTTGCTTGGCTTTAGGCAGGGTGCCATGCTTTGCTGCCTCAATTGTCGCCGCAGGGGCTTTCGATTTCCAGGCCCAGGAACAGGTTGCAGCAGGGTCTGGCCACCTGGCAGGTCCTTCGAGAAGTCATCCCACAAACCAGGCAACTGAGTCACCAACACAGCTGCCCCGCTTGCTGCCTCTGGGTCTTCTGGCATTTCAGGTGGATTGTCAAGCATCAGGCATGACATCCGACGCAAGTAGCTCACGAGCCATGTCACCTTGAAGTAGGAGGAGGTGCTCTGCTGCAACGAGCTGCCATAGAAGCCCAGGTAGTGGAAAGCTACCCTGCAAAGTGTCTCAACAAAAGCATTTGCACCAAAAACAGTCTCGCACTCGTACTGCTCATTTTCTGAAAGTGTCGAAGACACTGCGGAGTCAGTGCTATGAAGGCGTTCCCTTTCCGGCTCTGGCCGAGGCAGATTTTGGACCTGGGAGGTTGGTGGTATCGGTGACGATGCAGCTTTGGCCCGCCCCTTTCCATCCTTGGCTTTGCCCCGCGCTTTCGACACACGAGGAGGCTTTCTGACTAATCGCGGGGGAAGGACCAAAAAGCACTCGGCAGCGTCGTAGGCCCTGCGGAGCTGCTGTTCCGGAATGAACCGCGGAGTCAGCTGAAAGTCTACACAAAACTGCCATAGCTCTGTGAATTGCATGTGTCCTTTGGGTGCATAGCAGTTGAAGAGGATTCTGAACTGGTGCTGGAAACAGTAAACAACATGAAGAACCTCTGGCTCAATGAGCATGGCCGAAATCAACCTGTCCCTGGCAAGATTGAAAACATCCTTGTCAGCTTTTTTGGGCACTTGGCTCTTTCGGCTTGGCTCTGTTTGCTTCATACCCTGAGGTGCTTCCAGTGAATCCCGTTTCGAATCTCCTGGGTCGCTAAAGGCCTTCAGCTTCTTAGCACACTTCTTCAGGGATTGCAAGAGATCCTCCCGATTCTTTGCTTCAAAATGCTGTCGAATAATGACATCCAACACCGACATGAGTCTGAATCGATTGACCTGGCATGGGCAATGCCACAAGGACGGCCGTTTGAAAGTGGACTATTTTGATATGAAAGGGGTTGAAAAATAGGGGCGAACAGGTTCAACACAAGGCCAAACTACAGAGGCTAAAACTTGCATGCGCAACCATGTATATATCCGGCATGCAGAAAACTGCGTGCTTCAAGCAATTAAAGCTTGAATAAGCTTGATACATGAAACATGCATCTCTGGGATGGCTGTCCATATGAGCAAACTCTGAAGACTAAGAATAGATGTTTGAATGGTGTGTTTCTACTATATAATACGACTATATATATATATAAAATGCGTGTGTGTGTGTGTGCATCGATATGTCTATATACACATACACATATTTATTTAGAACTTGTTTATATAACTCTCTAACATCTTTGACAAGAAAATCCATAGAGTGCGGCTGCCGAGGGGCAACATGAAGAACAGGAGCTGTAGCAGCATGCTCAACATCCGGGCAGAGCCGTATAGGCAGGGCCAAACTGTCGAAAAGACACACGGCCCAGAAGTACGGGACTTTCTCACCCACCAACTCCAAATCCAGCAGCATTCGGCAAAACGTCGGCCGATCAATCCCAGCTGTGACGACTGCTCCATGTGCTCCTCGAGTTGAGGTACTCCAGCGTTGCATGCACTTGGCAATCTGAAGCACTTCAGTCTGTGTGAACAGCCACGACATCTGTGACCCTTCTATGAACTTCTCGTCTGCAAGGAATGCATTTTGCCTCTCAATCAACTGCTTCGCTGTACTCTCCTCTTCTTCAAGAACATCGGTTGGCATAATATCTTTGATGTCAATGTCGGTGGGCAGGACGGTCTCAAAGGCAGGTATCTCTGCAAATAGTCGTCCAAGCCTGCGTTGGTTTACATCTGCTGTGCGCACACGTTCTTGATCATTAACCTTTCTCAAGAGAGCTTCGGCCTTTTCCCGTGTCATCAGCAAGTCTTTAGCTCGGGCCTCTGAAGCCGCAAGAAATGCCTTGGAGCTTCCCAGCATGCTTGTCCTCTCATCCTCATCCAAACCCATCGCATCCATAGGCTGTTGCAAGGTCGAAACGTCTACAGAAGCATGAAGATCACCGGTAGATCCAAATGTGCTACCAACATCTCGATTCTGCTTGGCTGCAAAGGTGATGCTCAAGAGTTTGAAATGAGGCACCCCATGCGCGTCAAAAAAGTCGCTCAGGCGCAATTGTGAAAGCTGGTGCTTCAGCCTCTGGTTTCGCACAAGATCCTCTTGAAGTAGGGAAGCGGCAGGTCCACCCCACTCACTTCCAGTGATTTGCAAGGCAGGGTAGCTCACAATGCTTGAAGTGCTGAGACTGAACATTTCTGGCATCTCATCATGCTCTGATTCCGAAAGGAAGCAGGATTTTGTGAGTGCCCCATCTTGTTCAGTTTGCCCATCAGCCGGCTTGCTCGCAGCTGGTGGCAGATGGGTAGGAAGTTTGACCCTTGAGATGGGTTGTATCGTCACGGTTTTGTGCCGGGGCGCAAGACTTGGCAGCACCCCTACTGGCTTGAAATCTTTGTTCGAATCCTGATCTTTTCTCAGCATCAGGACCTGCCAACAAGCACCTGCTTCAAGCTGGACCTGCGGCGAAGCTGCCCTCCGCACATTCTGGTGGATTCACGGCTACCTTTCTTTGATGTTACATGATGTTATTAGTGGATGCTGTGGCGTCTGGGTCACATTTTTGGGGGCTCAAGATGGAATGTCAAGAGAAATGATAGCAGTGTGACGTGGTCTTTCCGCATGCAATTGTCGCATCATGCTACCCGGTTCCATGTTCGCTGGTCTGAGCCAAGACTCACAGTCATGTGCTTCAAATTCGGCAGGTCAAAAAACTCCACGCTTGTCATGGAATTCAATTAATTCAATGTTTCAATGGACCATCAAAAGATCATCCACTGCTGGAATTTCAATTTTGTCAGCTTCAACTGGTGGATTTTGGGATCCCATGAAGTCTCCAAAAATCCGCGCCATCCTAGGTCCTTGGTGCTCCTACGATGGTGTGCTCTTCCGCAACGGGTTGAAGCAGCTCCAGGAAAATCTGAAGGAATCAGCGCAATGGGAAATGATTCGTTAAATTCTCCATCGCGGTGTTTGTTTACTAGTGAAGAAGAAAAATTGGGTGCCCCAGTTTGACAAATAGGTTTGCAGCTATGCGATGGTGTGTCCGCATGTTTGGACACACACTGCCTGCCTCTCCGATCGCCATGATCTCTCTGTGTCTACCTCACTTCTGTCAGTGAAAGGAACTACATGAGAGAATTAGACTCTTCCGCATGGTCGTTGTGCGGACGCGCAACCCTACCGAATTGTCAACGTCCTCCTATTGGCCAAGTGGCTTTGTGCAACTTGCCAGCGCAAAGTGCTGGTCCTACCAGTCAAACGGTGCACAAGAAAATACCCTACGCATCACATCCCTTTATCACTTTTCATCACCACTTCAAATGTTTAAAAGGTGTTCATGCAACTGAAGGTGATTCGGTCGATCCTCGGCACAGCGGTTTCTGGGATGGTGATCCAAACGCCAGAGGCTGGCA
The DNA here is from genome assembly GCA_003297045.1 of Symbiodinium sp. clade C Y103. Taxonomy (NCBI): domain Eukaryota; class Dinophyceae; order Suessiales; family Symbiodiniaceae; genus Cladocopium; species Cladocopium sp. clade C. Next base: position 41,128 of record BGPT01001773.1, on the reverse strand, counting down.
CCTTCACATGAAAAGTGAAGATCTGAGTAAACCCTTGGCGTCATGAGCCGCAAACATCATGCGCAGCACAATCGCACCAAACAAGGACATCAACATGCGAAAATCCAAACTGGGATCATTTCAATGTCTGGCACCACTGGACAAGGAGCAGAGAATATAGAGAATCCAGTTACAAATTTTATGTAGCAAATAGTAAAACATATATACATATACATAAGTAGATAAAACAGTAGATCCCATGTGGATTTTGTTGTGGCAACACACATATGTCCAAGTCGAGGCAACAACAACCCCTGCATGTTTCGGCACCTCCCTTCCAGCTTGACACCCACCATACACAATGCCACCCCAGCCAGAAGCATTGGGAGCTCCAAACCTTACCACTGTCCGCACTGTCCGCACTGTCCGCAGATCACGGTGATTCACCAAGGTTCACAACAGAGAGGCCGACATGACGTAGCCATCGTGTGTAGGGTCAAGCAACTCGTCCTCAGAGTCACCACAAGGGAGCGGCAGTAGGACACTGAAAAGGTCAAAGGTGCCGGCAGTGTCGTTCGCCTCTATGAGGGCATGCACGTTGACGTCAGGATTGTCCCAAAGCTCCGGCCTCGTGCCCGGGTCAAGTACGGCTGCTCACGACAATGGTGCAAACTACACACGCTACACATTCAAACAAAAGAAATCTTCGTTAAGTTCCAAACGAGGAGGCGTTCAAACAATAGCGCAGGTCGCAATTCCGAGCGCTCTCCCTGTAGTTGATGAGGTTGCAGAAGTCTCAGTGTCAACGCAGCAGGACAGCAAAGCCTGGCACCACAAAAGCAAATCCCATCGTATCCCATAGTAATCCTTGTTGTGTTGGTCAAGGTAGACTGGACCATGGGCGTGGGCAAATCTCTATATTTCTATATATTTCTATCATATGGCCATTGCTCTGATGCACGATACATTATCCGATATGACATGTGACATAGTGACATATGTAACAGATGATACATATATATATATATAATATGTATGTATGTAGTATAATGTAGTAAATTGTATAGATAGATAGATAGATTAGATTAGATTAGATTAGATTAGATTAGATTAGATTAGATTAGATTAGATTAGATTAGATTAGATTAGATTAGATTAGATT